>JAYMTH010003016.1:0-11539 GCA_036897465.1 Pelargonium australe | reverse complement strand
TCCAAACTCCGGGTAAATAAAAGGGCATGAGAGAGAGAGAGAGAGAGAGAGAGAGAGAGAGAGAGAGAGACCGACACAGTGCGCTGCGAGTGAGCGAAGACATGAGCAGCGGTACGAGAAGAAGAAGTGGATATGATTTATCCAACCATCCATAGATTCCAAGAGCATTTATTTGGCGCCAACTGAAAACAACAATACCACCCCACAATCACATGCCAATTTTGCTCTTCCTCTTTGTTTATTTGGATCTAAATTTGGGTACATATTACCCTAATAGATACAGACAAAACCAAAGTTGCTGAAATGCAAGTCTTTTTTTAAAATATATTATTTCAGAAAAATGTAAATATATAATAACACCTTTTAATTTTAAATAAGATATTCAAAAAAAAAAAAAATTGGAGAAGCAAAATTCCAATTTGTTATGTAACTGAACCATCAGGAGTCGAGACTGCCGACTTTTTGGCCAATCATTATGCTTATAATCCACCTGCTTCATCATGTATGGTTCAAAACTTGAAATCATATTCTTGCCTAATCCGCAGAGCAGGTTTTTAATTAATTAGTCACTTTTTTAACGAAGGTTAAGGAAGGTTCATGTTCATCAATGGTGACAGATGACACGCTGAAAAAGGAAAGACAAAACAGAAGCCAAAGTGACGTGTCAGCTCCATGGAGCTTAGCTTTTTCCGATGTACATTCTGTACTTTAATGCCACTAAGAAAATAGTATGGTTTGATTACTTGTGAGTGCACTATGTTAACATATAACATAGGATCAAGGTGTCACTTGTCTTCTCACATGCATGCATTTCATAGAGGAAAATTATTCTTGCATTGCGTAGATTGATGTGACGTATTTTCAGGTACAAAATTATTTTTTTTCTCTTCAAATTTGTTTGTATTTTATCTCATCTCCTTTCGATTCAGGAGAAGTGTGTTGTTGTGATAAGTCTGCATTAACCTTCATGCAATATACATGCATGTAAGTACATGAACCGGTTATTTCATTTTCATCAAACACATTTCTTGCATGTAGGCAATATGATAACGATGTAATAGAAAAGTTGGCCATAAAGTCCATAACTATCGATCCATTAGAATAATTGCACATTTCTTTTCTTCTAGAATCGACACCATTCTCCATACCTTGTTAAATAAAATTATATAATTTTCCCTTGAATCATAGTCCTCTACAGTGTGTCATTTGGATTCCAGATTTATTGATTAACATTGCTTGGGTTCCTACAGCTTCTAGGGGAAAAACCCGGACACAATTTAAATTCAAAAATTGCTTGACCAACACCCATTATGCCCAACGGTTTAGGACACTTGAAAACCGTTAAAGGTCTCAAGTTCGAGTCTCATCATGGTGTTGGTATTGCAGATCAAAATTCAAAACTTGCTTAATATTTTGTTCGGGCATCTTTCAACATCAGCTGGTCTGAGAAAATTATTGAATAAATATGTAAGAATATAGTGAAGTATGGAAGAAATAATAAGGTGAAGTCAGAGTAAACCTGAATCTCAATATATGATCAGGGAAAAGATTATAGTACAGAGTCTTCTAGGCTATATTGGAGGTCAAATCTGTCTTCTTCTTTTCAGTTTTTAGTCTTTGTTTGGCAAGACCTAACTCTAGATTCCAGGGGTTGTGAGTCCATCCTCTGCACTTCCTCTTGAGTGTAGACTGAGATCTTTCGAGCCATGCTACAGAACTCCCTGATTTACACAGAAACATGTAAAAATATTGGCAATGCAGAAAACCTACAATGCCTATGTTTCTGACAGATAAATCAAATACTCTCTCCGTCCCAAAATGAGTGTCCTCGTTTTCATTTTTTGCAAAAATTAAGGATTACTAAACAACTTAGTGTGTTTCTAATATAACCCTTACTTTCTCACTTACATCTCATACTCATTTTGGGACAAAATTTTTTAACAAACAAGACACTCATTTTGGAACAGAGGGAGTATAAAAAAAGGTGTAAACAGATAATTCAGGAGTCAAGAGTACATACTGCCATGGATCATCTCCCACAAGCATCATATCACCCTCATCGTCTGTAAAAACTATCACCCAATTGTTGCCGGGAGTGATTAGATCACCATTGAAGTCAAGAACGCGATCCACTTCTGCTATCAGTTCACTGTATCCTTTGAACTTCCTAAGGTCCACAAACCTCTCAGCAGCAATGCCTTGTGTCCAAACCTGAATGAGTGTATTGGATTAAAACACAAGTTACGCACTGCCTTTAAAAAACAAATTCTCAGAGGAATAGCAAGTTAAACGCATGGGCATAGATAGGAGAGAACCTTAATGCGACATCTAGTTGAACTTCCCTGAAGCTTGCCTAGAACATTTACCGTCTGCTGCTCTAAAGTTGAAGGCATTTCCTGTTTTTCACCTAAAGTTGAAATCTTGGAGAAGTGCAAGCAACTAGATTGCTCCAATAACCTATCAGATTTCAGACCTTGCAATTCATCACCTAATACAACATTAATTTGCCCATGTGCCTTATGCAAGGAATCAGTACACAGAAAACCTGGTTCTGCTGCCGCAGAGTTATTCATAAGAGAGATACCGAAGAGTCTGCAGCTGCCATTTCCTTTACTCTTGACCTCTTCTTGTCGCAAAATTTGCGGCTGCAAATTTAAAGCTACTGGATGATGAGAATTTTCAGCATATGATGATGGCACCATAGGCAGGAAACAGCTTCCTGGATGCTGTTTTAATTGGAGACTATGCAGTCCATCACTCCAACTAACTGCTCCACATCCAAAATAAACAGGATTCGGATATTGTGTCTCTTCAACTTCTGGTTCAGGAAGTGTCATGCTAGAATCCAACTTGGTGAATGAGAGGGTGGGATGTCTTGCGGACTCTGCACATGGAACAAACTTGTACTTGGTTTCCTGATCTGAAACATGATTCTTCAACTGGTAAGCATCTTCACGCTTTTCACTAACAGATGGCTGCCCAAAGCCATAGAATTCATGCATGACCATGGAACCTGACACTCTACTCGTATGCTTCTCGCTAGGCATCATTTCAGGAACTGACCCATTGGGTCCAAATCTTATCTTACCATAAACCACATCAGTTTGATGCTTACCTTGTGATGGAATTTTTACAATGAGGTCTTGAGTGGCACCCGAGTCATTATTCTGGAGAAAATCACCTCTCAAGGTTGAGATTTCTTGACCTTGCAAGGTCATTGAAAACTCATTTCCAGGTGAAGTGGCTGTGGTGATTTTAGATGAACCTGATCATATGAAGGATTGTGCTCCCTTGTAAGAACAGTAGAAAATATAGTAAGACTTAATGGAGCACTTTAGGAACAACGTACTGTACCTTCCCTAGTAAGAACAGAGGAACCAGTAGATGATGGAGCCACATTTGTGCGGGGTCTTTTCATCTTGCACGCTGGAAGGGGATCCAGAGCAGAAGTAGAAGAAGAAACAGTTTCTATTTTCCAAGGGGAAACCCTATCTAGATGATTAATTAGAGAAGTTTCATCCCATCGAACCTGTTCAAATATAAAATGGTTTCAGCATATACAGAAACAGTAATTATAAATGATTTATGTGCTATTACCTTAAGGCATCTCCATTTTGATCCAGGCCACCTAACAGGGTCAGCATCTTCTGTTCCAATTATAGTGCCTGAGCATCTTAATCAAGGACTCTCATACATCAGCATTTTAGCACAGATAAAAGCATTGCTGAGCAGAGTTTAAGGAAAAACATACCTCCGATCTGGAGCTTCTTCACCTTCAAACCTCATTTTGAATCTCATCCCTATAGAATAGTTGTTCTTCATAGACTCCTTATATGTGTTGAAAGGAACTATGAACTCAGCAGGGCTAGTCCTTTACCAATATTATTGTCAAAATACTATGAGTTAGATATGTATATCTAATAAAATGAAACTATTACATAATTAAGCTATGTACCATAACCACTCACCTTGGTTTGTAATAGACAGTGAACATTGTTCCAGTTGAAACAGCATGCCATGCTGTCGCAAGGACTCCAATATGCATACTATGACTAGATATGACTGAAGTTGAAACATTACTAGGTTGCCTCATAGCACGTCTTACCCCAACACGAAGTTCTCCAGTTTCACCTCTGCAAGCACAATCTAGATACCATCAAACTTCCTAATGTGCCATTACCTCAGTTGACTAATTGAGAGGTCACCTAAGTTTTTGGTTGTGATCTTTAACAATCAGCACTCAAGGCTCACCCAAGCAGCACTATTATGAAAATTCAGGAGAACAGATTGAAACAAATACGATATTAAACCTGAGGAAAATAAAAGCATCTCCTGCAACGAGCTTTTTGGAGCTTATAAAGTGACTCCAACCACTTTGAAGAAGGTGCCTTCTAGGTTGACCTGGCATTAAGAAAGAATGTATGTCAATTCAATGTGGAGAGGGCATTACCAAACACCTAACCATAGACTGTCACAAGAAAGCAAATTTAGCAAGACTCTATATAGGTAAGTATGCAGTTGATGAAACAGATTGTTCCCTTTCAGATCTTATTATAATTCTAGGAGACGCAGAACTTATACTATTGAGTTGGGTACCTAATAATCACTATTCACATGGAAATCATTCCACCCATAATGTTCGATGGCAATGATTAGCTTATTGATTATGGTGGAGCAGAGGGACCCAAACTACAGGACTTCAAACTGACAATATGTAACCTATGATCTCAGTATCCAAAGTCACAGAATGAATAAACAACCACTGAAAAGGGAAAAGATTTTTCAATGCTTAGATGAATTATAAATATGCATCACAGTACATCAGTACGACCCAGAACTAAAATAACTTAGAAGCAAGTACTAAAGATAGACAATTGCCTCTCTCATATTTTTATCAACCAATAACTGCATTGTAACACACCAAATATACACATTGCCAACTAGTCATAACTGTCAAACTTCGACAATCATATACGAAATCCCTTATCTAACTGGAGACTGCATATAAAATCTTCAGACATGCCAAATTCTCAAAATATGTACAGTGGTAACAAGTTTAATGAGATACCCTGTATAGCTGACATCAGGAAGAATCTGTTGGCAAATTTTAGAGCACGGTCTAGGATGATTAATCATATTGAAAATCATATATTTTGATCTCAAACAATCAGATAATGATTAATTAATATTGGCCATTACCTCGGAAAATGTGGCGAAACTGCCACTGATTTCCATGCAAATCCTTGGCTACTAACTCTTGAGTTGGAGGTTGCTGAGACATGTCCTGCCAAATAGCACAATCCAAATATCAGAATAAATTGCAAAATTGAGAACACAAGACTTGTCAAAATATAACACACTTTTATGCACAAGAGAAAAAGCCTAACCAATGGAGGTAGACATTCATCTGCATGTCGTCTCAGCACTGAGAATCCACCATGAGTACTTGTATCAGAGGCTGTAAGGGTCTTACAAAACGAATGTACGCGCAGGTATTTAGAGGCACCAGCAAGGGACAATTCCTGGTTATCTTCCAAATTCCCTTCTTGCTGACAATGGCAACACATTCATTTCACAGGTTAAATCATCCAATTATCATCTTTTCTTTTTAACTAACACTGAAAATGTTTTAACAAAAGTAAGCTCACATTGGGTTCAGGAAGCAAAGTCACTTGAGCAAACACTTCATCTGTGTCTGGTTCAGCCTGAAAGTGAAGAAAGCCCATAAGAAAAATAAGAAATCATATCCAAACCAGACTGTAACTAAGCTTTTTGAAACAATCAATAGTGGTGCCATAACCTTCAACTGAACATTGATCACGCGACAGAGGATCATCGCCGGAAGATCATAAGCTGGTAGCTGCTGCTCCGAAGTTTGATTCATTGACGCCTCTACCTATTATCCAATATAAGAAAATAACACACAAACAGAAAATTCATACCGTATGCAATAAACCAATACATCAAACTTTCTAATCCAAAAACAAAAAATAATAACTGTCAAATTTGAAGAGGAAACATACTTGCTGAATATGACCTTGAGGAAAATAGCAAACAAGCTGTCCTCGTCGCGGCACTGTAACCAGAGGACCAGCACAAGCATACCAGAGCTCATTGTACAGCACATCCTTAGAATCTATGCCATCATCTGCCACATACATTCACAGAAAACCAAAAAACTCAGAACCGAAACCGATACACAAGCTTGAATTGCAAAATCATTAAATCTGTGACAAAATTCGCAATCAATTTTACCTGTATGAGGCTCCAAAGAACTAGAATAATCCATTTTCCTCACGAATTACGAAATTTACAAACAACGCAAGGACGAGTTAGCTTAGCGACGATTGCAACAATTGCCAGCAATATAAACCGTATCTGGACTATAGCACCACAAACCCCTGGACCTCTTTGGCTCCATCGTCTCCTTCATTTATGTTTTCGCTTTCTCAATCTTCTTAAACCACCATGAATGCTACATTACGAGCATGAGCATGAACTTTCTGTTCAACGCTTCTTTTTTTAACCAGTCACTGAGCAGAGATTTATCACCGTCAACAGCCGGTAGCTGCGTTTCAAATGGGTCGGGGCTGACGGTATCTCTAACGCCGTTTGAACACGTGGGGGGATCTGATTGGGTAGCACTAACGTCGTTTGTCCGGCAAAACGGAAAGTTGTTTTGATTTCGTGAAGTGGATTTGTCCTGTTACTAACAGGCAGGATCGTATGGGGAATGGGTTTAAATATGAGCGGTGATAATGTCACTGGGTCGCAGGTGACCTGCCAATGGGGTCGTCGTTTAGTGTAGGTGATTTGACCGGTGCACTGTAGTTAAAGCCTAGATTCCCGGAGATAACACAGTAGCGCGATTTGTTAAGAAGGGACACGTGTCGTGAGATTAGGGGGCAATGGGTTTTGTGTGAGCTGGTTGGTGGCACTATTTGTACCCATGAAGATACGGCGGCGCGGGTCACCGGGTCCGGGACCTTTTGGCGGATTCACAGTTGAAGCCGAACACTTTGGTTACAACAGAAACATCCCATTTTACTTTACAAGATGGACATACCATACCCTACACTCTTTTCATATGTATTTGATGCTCCTTCTTCTTTCGATCTAACCCGCAAAATCAAATTTTCGATACTGAAAATCTCTTTGATGCCGAAGTTAGATCTCGTTCAATAATTATTGAGATTCTATAGGAAATTATGAATATTTTTCTCTTCCTGTATTATGTTTTATTTATATTAATTGAGAACGTGTGGTTAATTTACCTTTTGGCGATTGCAGACACGATATGAGTTGTGTTTCCGAGTTGGGTCATAGCCCTCATTTCCTCTTACCTCCTCTCTCATTCCCAATAGTAATAAACTCAAAGTATACAATTATCTTATTATATCGGTATTATTGATAGTTTTTCAAAAAAAAAAAATATGCAGCCGTCATTTTTAGACAAAGATATAATAAAGCAAGACATTCATTTAAAAATGGATGGGGTTGTTAATATGGAGAGATAATTAATTATTAAGAATTAAACTTCAAATGACAGTAATGGTCTAGTGAGAATAGTGTTTGCGTTCCGTCTTCGCTAAACATATTTCTGGAGAAAGAGATGAACTTTAATCTAAGTGTCATAAACACCTTAAAAATATTAACCACAAATTTGTAGGTCTGTTCAGGAATATCCTGGATAAGACGGAAAACTTGATAATTATTATAATCAAATTTAAGCTATGTCATTAATTCTGATTTGTATCTGTTTTTATGCACAGCTACTTATTGTAGGTTCTGATAGGCTCCACCATTAACAAGCTAGAGAAGCTATCCAGCAATCAAAATAAGGCAACTCATCTACCTACCACTATAAATTCCACATCACAATATGCTGAAGGATACATATTTGATATTTCACTCTCTACACTATTTACAATTTATTGATTGTTTTCGTTTCGATGACAATCAAAACAATTTATTGAATATAAAGTTTTGTTTATCTTTAAGAAACATTTTTTTTTAAAATGATAGTTTTGGTGCATGCAGGCATGCATGAAGTTGATAAAGAGTCGTTGTCGTAATATAGTTGAGACTTGAGAATTATGAAAGCTGGCTCATGGGGTCTGCTAGTGCCCCTGGATTTTTGGCTTTTTGTAGCTACGTACATCACAAATAAACAAACAATACTTAGTGGAAAACAATTAATCCATCATTTGGTGGACATAATATTATCCAAATGTCACATAATATCTATATTTTGTGGTCATATATATGCTGTTCAAATTGTTTATCCAAAACTATATTATTTTTTTTTGAATTGGTTCAATCCGTAGTCGTCAAATTAGGTTGGTCGCTAATACTTTTAGACAATTTCTTGGAGATAGACGTTAAAAGTTATTCAAATTTAGCGATGAAACAAATTTAAAACAAGATTGTAAGTATATTTGATGGGTGCGTTCATCACGCCAATTTGGTCCAATTTAGTTAATTTTGCTCCAATATTATATTATTTATAAATTTAGTTAATATAAGTATCACATCAACAACAACAATGCCTCATCTGCCTTAATTAAACTAAACAAAACCTAATTTCATGTCTGTTAATTTACAATAACATTGGCACAGCTCAGAAGCCCACGTGTACACGCAATGCCAACAAATAATAATAAGGTACGATCGAGATGTTTATTAATTATTCTAATTTAATAATCTATATAATATAATTCACACCTGTCCTCTCTTTGTTTTAAAATGTAATTACGGTAATCAAGCGCTCCTCGTACGGAAAATGACTTCTTAAGTCGCCAAATGTACCTTCCAAAGAAGAGAATCTTTCTTGTGTTCTTTTAGGATGAAATGCTAAAATGGATCTTGGGTCAATGATCCAAATAATATTTTCATCCGGCGTCACATTATGCTTTCGAACCGGTTTGACTTCCAATAGTCAACTTGTGAACTCGCAACAAGCCCAGTTGTTTCATCGTGCGTCCCATTCTCACAATCGAAGTGTATTCTTAGATACTCGTTGTATATTTTCATTTAACGACGTTTTTTTTTTTATAGGAAGCAGGTCCAATTTTCATGACCCAGCCGAAGATTCAATAACTCAAACTCGGGCTACAAGAAATCAACACTATCAGATTCTCCAACACATGGATAAAAAAAAAAAAAAAAGGGCATCAACAATGTGAAAAAGATATTTGAGCAAATGAAAGAGCTGAGCTTTCAATAGTGGATGAGGTGAGAGAGTGAGAGCCCAATTGACCTCTTTATCTACGGGCCTCAAGAAATGGACCTTTTTTCAGATGAATCTGTTGTATATCTTATTTTATTCATTAACTGAAAACCAATTTTGACTAGCAATGGGATGGCAATGTGGTTTTTATTACAAGAGTCTGAAATTTCAGTTATGATTCTCCGCCAAGAAACAAACAAAATGAATTCGGGGCACGGTGCTTCCTGCCCATAAATTCATAGTAACAGGTATGAATGTTAACAGATGAGGTGACGTCACCTTATTGGACATGATTTATTGGATGTGAGTCTCTTATAAGAATATAGATTCATCCAAACTGATACACATGCATAAAATCCGGTCTGTGATCAACAAAACCTGGTCCAAGCCACCCGCAATTCAGTTTTGCAACTCATCTGGATCATACATGTACAAATACAATATATCTAATACTCGCGATTCGAATATTGATTAGTGCTCTTTAACAACGCAGATGTAGCATGCATCGTTTGTTCTAACATGTGTTTATTGTGCTTGACGCACATGGATAAAACCGACACTCCCTCCAAATGCAGGACTTTGTGGTTCGGATATATCCAGTTCTCTTGATCCGGACAATAGTTAGTTAAATCTATGTTTCTTAGAAACTGCATGGGATTCATGTCTCCATTGTTGATTTAGACTGTGATAGATCAGATTTCCATACTATAATCCCTCCAGCAAATGTTTGATTTAGCTTATTTTATTACAAACTTCAGAAACTTGATTAGATACAATACCAGCAAATGTTCATCAATTCACATAATCCACAAAAGATCAGAAAAGTTAACAAGATCCTACTATGCATTTTTACAATATCTCTCAGTAAACATCTTTCTGATACTCAGGCTCACAAAACTCACCTCCAAGATCATCACAAGCCTCTCCTGGAAACACCCTGCAAAACACATTTCAACATGATTATGATAATTATGATTCAAAATAATAACAAAAACTCAATAATACACAGCACAGATCTTACGTTTTGGGGCTGTTGTACTCAAAATACTCTCTATCAACAGCCTCAGAAGCAGTCCTTTTGGGCTTGCTGCTCTTGCCTTCCTCTGGTTTCAGCTTCACCTCAGGGTACATTTCAACATCACAAGCCTCCCCTCCAATTGTCTCACAAGCCTCTGCTGGAAAAACACTGAAAACCACACATTGATCAATCAAATGATGAATCCACTGATAGCTTCAGACATGCATTAATATATGACAAAATGGGCTTACGAGGTTTTAGAGTTGTAATCAACTGTTGAAGTGTCGGTTGTTGATGATGACTTGGGAGTGGCTCTGATGGGAGGACATGACAGGAAAGGGTGGAGCTTGGGCATGGGCTTCCATGGAGCAGCAAGGGTTTTGGTTTTGGAGGGTGCAACAAGGGGAAGGGTTGATGATCCAAAGCACAGAGCTGCCTGCTGCATTTTGATGGTGGATCTAAATTTTGCAATGTAGCTACTCTCTATTCACTACTTGAGGAAGATAAGGGTTGGCAAGATTTTCTTGGGAGGAGTGGATAGGGTTATTTTTATTTGACCAAAATTGTGGTGGTGAGGCTTTGTGAAATCCACCTTTTGTTTTGTATTTATCCATTTTCTGTCTGTTCTACAACTTTGGCCTCACTCCAAAGAAATGAAGAAAAAAACTTACAGATTATGATTTTAGAATCCTATACTTATGTCTAATGGTTGCACAAGACATGAACCAAACTTAAACCTAAAGGACAAAAATAGGATTAAGGTTAGTCTCTGTACTGTCCAAAACGTTTGAGTTTAGTTCTTGTATTATCAAGTGTTTGACTTTAATACAAAATTTGACGGAAGGACATTCTGTCAAATACACTAACGAAATCCGTTAGTTGATGTCATGCTGGAACCTCCCTTTCTAACGGATTTCGTTAGTGTATTTGGCGGAATATCATCAGAGATGTTAGGATCCATGTTTCTGATGTTTTCATTTCCTCCCCAATGGCTCTCACAGCTGTAATGTATAACAAAAGTGACAGTTCATTTTGATAGTCCCAAGCCAATGAAGCCATGCCTTTAGGCCTTGTTTGGTAACACTTCTTGAAAGCCAAAAGCTCTTACACATAAAATGAAATAGAGCCACATAAGCAAATTACAAAGACAAAATTTAGACATATTGTTTGCTTTCATCTAGCTTTTGGATGATTTGTGTAATGATGGTGAAGTTGCAAGAAGCTAAATTTTTTTGCTTCTAGCATGAGAAGTAGAGAGAGAATTAGTCATATTCCAATTATGTCCTTACTTG
>JAYMTH010003015.1:0-11540 GCA_036897465.1 Pelargonium australe | reverse complement strand
GTTTGAAGTTCCTGGTGAGTGTTTTAATTATCCGGCGAGAGTGTTCTTGAACAATGAAGAAGAAGGGAAAATTTGTCATTTTAAAAGTTTTAGAAGTCATGTGCAATGCACATGATGAGAGAGAGTGATTTTCTATCCAACTTAACTGACGGAAGCTTGAGTGGATAGTTTAGGGTAGTCCAAAGTTACAAAAAATAGTTTAGGATAGTAACTTACAAAAGAGATATAGTTGATGGTAGCCATCTGTAATTTTCCCTAAGAAAAATAACGTTTTGAGAGAACATAGGTACGAAAGTTAGAGGAACTTAGTAAAACAAACAAACAGTGCGAGTAAATGGCCTACAGTTTAGATGGATGTATGTAACAGAAACAGTGCACACACGTGCGAGAGGGAGAGAATTTGTTAGCTAACTACTACTACTACTACTCTCTACTCCACAGTTCACAACCTCAATAATAATACAACATTCCTCCAAAACCGATTGTCTGATAGTCTCCGAATCAATCCTGTGGAGTGTGTGTGATCCAAGATATGTGGTGTATAACGTTGGGAATATCAGTTTCGTCATCGCCGTCGCCGTCGCCGTCGCCGACCACCTCCTTTACCACCTACAGAACTCTCTATTTCAAGAAACCCTCCTCGTCTTCGCCTAGGTTTTTCCGATCCACCCGTGAAACCTCTCATCTCTCCCAATCAGGTGCCTCCCCAATTCTCCTCTTCTTTTATTTCTATATCAAATTCAAGTTGCTATAGATTTGGATCCAGCTGGATTGGAATGCGTGGCCTTAATTTAGCTGCTTCAGGATCTTGATTTTTGTTTTGCCATTTTCGAGCCAACGATTATCAGTCTCCAGACTAATTCTTCTCAGTTTGAAGATTTTAAGCTGCTTTGAAGATTTTGAGTTACTTAATTTGGTTGACTAGAGGACCGATTCAATTTAAACCTTAAGTTTTTTGTTGGCTGCTGGGAATTTTGTGGTAAATTTTGAGGTTAAAGTTAAACCCTTTTGTTTAATTAGTGTTAATGAAGAAAATATCTAACTCAACAAGCCAAGATTGAACTTGTTTCGTTCATTTTATTTTATTTTAGTAGATGCAATTTGTTGTTGGGAACTTTATGGGGTGGGTGTGATCCAGTTTTCTGAATGATTGTGCATTTTGGGTTTAGGAGTATGCAGAGCCAGTCAAGTGGTTGATTTGTTTCCGACAACTGTGTCTCCCGAGATTGTTGTCCGGGAGGCCAGGTTAGAGGATTGCTGGGAAGTGGCCGAGACTCACTGCAGCTCCTTTTTCCCCGGATACTCGTTCCCTTTAGACTTTGTGTTGAGGATTGACAGACTGGTGGGTATGGTTTCTGGATTCTCTGTGCCAAACGGTGGCCAGAGAACTTGTTTGGTTGCGGTCACAGGTACCTCAGCTGATCAGACATGTCTCTTCGGGAGTGAAGACCTCAGAATCGCTGGTTTCGATGGAAGGTTGAGTCTCAATAAGGGATATGTAGCTGGGATATTAACAGTGGATACAGTGGCTGATTTTCTACCCCGAAAAGGACCTCAGCGTCAAAGAAGGTTTGTCTTGCAACAAATACAAATATATTGAGATGATTAACACGCTTACATGCTCATACTCATACAAGGAATCTTGAAATTGAAATGGATAAATTTGTGATGTTTTCCTTGTAATGAATTGGGATACTTGCTCTCTTTTATCTTATAACCTTAGCTGAATGGTTCATCAACAGGACTGGAATTGCGTACGTATCAAATGTAGCTGTGAGGGAGAAGTTCCGGCGAAAGGGAATAGCTAAAAAGCTCGTAGAGAAGGCAGAGGCTCATGCCAAAAGCTGGGGATGCCGTGCAATTGCATTGCACTGTGATCTGAGTAATCCCGGGGCGACAAAATTATACCTAGGCCAGGGTTTCAAATGCATAAGAGTTCCACAAGGAGCCAACTGGCCCCAGCCGAAAACATCCCCAGATATTCAGTTCAACTTCATGATGAAGCTTTTAAATTAAAAGAAGGTGAACTCTTTAGGAAGCTTGCTGTATATATTTACGAAGTAAATCAAAATGATTAACTGCAAATCTTGCAGTCATGTACTTGACCTTCATTGCTTGGTAACAGTAATTACTTGTCTATATGATACGTGACATCTTTGTAGAGTTATTTGAATTGATAATTTTGTTTGCCTGACATGTTTGGCATTTATATTTGCTCTATAATTGACAGCATGTTTAAATCACATGCAAAGCAACATGATGAGTTCATCAATTGAAGAGAGCGATTTTATTGATTTTGAATCTGTTAGATACCCAATACTAGCTCGGATTCAATAGCTAGTTTTTGTAGTTAAAGTCAATATGAACGTGAAAGAGCGATGAAATGAATTCACAGTCTCCTAAATTATGTAACAAAATCTAAGGTGAGGCCGGTGCGCAAATAGCTCTGCCTCTTGTAGCCGCCGTCCAATGCTCCATAACTTGTTATGAGCTGACAAATTTGTCCAATGCAGATGTATCCAGAGCTGAGAAGTCTTTGACAGCAGCAAGCACAGCATGTCCAAGTTTCACAGCATCTTCATTGGTTGGTGCCTGCAAATATTAATTTGGAGAGTTAATTGCAACGTAATCATCGATCATATTGGTAAACCCTTTAGTTGAAGAGGACCTTATACCTCAATGTTAAGGGGGAGAACAGGATCATGAAGTGAAAGCCTGAGAAGGAACCAACCCCCGAAGCCAGAAACTCGAACCTGTTTACAAGTGAATAAGAAAACAGCAAGCAACCAGCAGATGTCATATATCACATTTCCTGGACACGGAAATTTTAGCTAAGGATCAAAGACGCGAGGTTTATTTGCACAAATGTCAAGCACACAGCAATAATCTAACATGCACTCACAGACTTGAGGAATAAAATATCAGATCAAAACTGAAATAAAAATTTTGAGCACTAGGAAATGTCAGCAACACAATCCCAATCCTTAATTTTGCATAATCGGCTCCAGAAATCCTAATTTATGTCCACTGCCAGATTATCTAATACTAAGATTTCTGTTTCAGTATGACCATATGAATATGAAGCATATCTAATTAGCTGGATTTTATTGCTTAATTTAATTTGAATATTGAACTCAGAGCAGCACAATTAAGGTTTAGGAACTAAAATTAGTCATTTGTTCTATGGTGTTTTTGGGAACCAGTATTTCATTTGAAATACTGGATTTGAGCCAAATCAAGTGTTTGAATAACCTTTGAATTTGGTTTTGGATTTGGCTTATGTCCAATAGCATTGAAAATATGCTTCAACATGAGATTTCAAATGACAATGACAACTCTTATCTTGTCTTTTGAAATTCTATGACTTACCACATATTATATTTTTATTTGTTAGTTTCAGTCATAAATACCATCTAGACTTTGGAACATGAATAATGACATGTGTTGAACTTACACCCTCATAGTTAACAGGGGCTTTCTGAAGCTTTGGATCTGCAGCTACAGTGTTCTCCAAGTGTTTCAATACTGCTTCTCCATAGTCCCGGAAAGATCTGCAAACCCTTATTTTATCAATGAACTCCTCAAAAGGGAAGGGGCGGAAGGAGAAATGAGTTAACATAAACAATATACTGGCTTACCCTCCTTTAAGATCAGGATGATTCTGATTGATCTTAAATCTCAATTCTACAGCAACAGCTGGTTCATCCAGACCTTCTAACAGATCAGTCAAAACCTTGCTACCACCCCTTGCACCAGCAGCACTAGCTGAAGCTAGTTTATTTAAAACTTTGACCTGAAACAAATATTCTGTATGAGAATGTGAACAGAAAGAAGGTAGCATTTTACATAATGGAGGAATCATAAACCTGTATTGATTACTTCTCATTTTAATCTAGAATGTTACAAGAGATTTCACCTTGATAGCACATCAAAAGCTTACCATCGTATATGCACCATCATCGAGCCAATTGTTTTCCTTAAAAGCTCCATGGCCACTGGTTTCAATAGCCAAATGGGACTCCTCACCGATAGAGTTCTGTCAAAGTGTTAATATCTTAGTCAAAATATTATCAGCCAAGGTAGCATAGAGCAAAAGTTCTAATTTAATTCTCTCTTGAAACATCCATCTTGTTAACTGGTGCTCCAAACTCAGATGTAAGGTTTTACTTTACACAAGCAGATCAACACGTCGTTCAATGAGCAAAGGGAGAAACTAGCATATAAAGTTCGAGAGCACCAATCGTCGATTTTACTTAGTAACTTCTCTCCTTCATAAATCTCATGTAAAGCACTCAAAAAATGAATAGGAAAACTCTGGAAAGTTGATCTTTACCAAACGAATAGCTTCATCAATAACATTTTTGTAGCCTCTTTTAAATCGATGATGCTTTCCTCCTGCAAGACATGTAAGTGTGCGTTTAACACAAAGTATGAATGAGAAGAAAGCTAATGTTGTTTTATTTTGTCATACCAAGTTTTTTTTCAATAAATGTCGTCAGCCCATCTGAAGTGACACTATCTGTAACTATAGTTGTTCCTGGATGCTGCAGGAAAGAATGGCAGCAAAGCAAAATTAATATACAAAGATATTCAGGTAGAAGTCAAATTTAAAATAACAGCTGTTGAGAATCTAAAATAAATCAGGCATACAAATGAATAAATGATCTTACTTCCTCAAGAACAATGGCGGACATCAAGGCAATCAGACGATTCCGGTTGATCTCACGACCAGAAGAATCCACAGCAGCAGATCTAAAAGAAGAACCCTTTCAGATAAATTAATTTCTCAATAACATATATGTGCACAAATAAATAGTAAAAACCAATACCTGTCAACATCTGTATCAAAGATGATCCCTAGATCAGCTTTGTTATCAAGGACTGCCTGGGTGATGGCTTTCATTGCTACCTTGTCCTCCGGGTTGGGAATATGATTTGGAAACATACCTGATCCAACAATATCATAATTTATGAGCAAAAACATGGATACTCAACCTACACTTCCATATTCAAATATTTACCATCTGGTTCCAAGAACTGACTTCCAGATGTAACTGCACCCAAAGGTTCAAGCACCTTTTCCTGATAAACCATTGAAATAATTAGATGAATACTAGTATCAAATGGGGACCAACTAGTAGCAGCATGCTAGATTCAAAGAGAAAAATATTCTAGAGCCTTAACGCATTGTGTAACTACTTCCAATCAGATTAGAATTGTTTACAATCCTGGAAGGTAAATACATTATCTAACATTCTGAAGGTCCCATTTATTAATTTATAGATCTAAAATGAGACTGTTGGGGAATTCAGATGGAATATTGCATCAATCCGAAGTGCTTATCTATAGCTGTGAATAAGTTTCATTCTTATTTCAGTTCCTTTTCTTGTTATACGTAACTCTAAGTAGTGTACTTGCTCTTGTAGGCCGTAGATAAAATGAAAAGGCAGGTGTATATCCTTCCACTGGTGAAACAAGTTACCAATAAACAAGGACAGGGGGGTTAAACTCAAAATATAACGGAAACCAATTGTCTGGAGATCCTCTGTGTGAGAACAAAGAGTTTTTCCATGAACTAAGGGTTTCCATTCCAGACATAAGCAATGAAGAGACTGTAGCTGAAAATGGTTGGTAATAGACGGAAATGTTGTTATTAATAGATGCTCCAATATAACTTAGAGATTGTTCCAACAATCAAAAGATTAGAGTCCATCATGCGTATTGTACAGTGCATATGATGGACCAGAAATAAAGCCTTGTTCCAACACAAGCTTAAGTTCAATTTTAAAAGTAGGCCTACAGATAAACTTACTGCAAAAAATCCTCCTGCTCCATTCCCTGCATCAACAACTATATGGAACCCCTCCAACGGCTTCTCTGATATTAACATTGACAAGTATCAATTAGCAACACAAACATACACGGATAATCAAAGAAAATAATGTCTGGAACAAATGCTAGAAAAAGTGGAAAATAGTGATAACAATTATGACAATGGTTTATATAAAGGATATAGGAATACCGGACAGAGATTCATCTACTGTGTTTTAAGTAAACAGACATTCATGATATAAGGATACTCTTTGATGACAAATTAGGAAGAGCTATTACCACTATTTCCTGCAGCTTTGCGGACAGCCTTTACAAGATCAGAGGTATAAACACTCATGTAATCAACACTCTTTACTGATGCAGAAGACCTTTTCCCTGAACTCTTTACACCCTCATCTGAGAATTTACTGTATATATCTGCAGCACGCTCCAAGATATCTTTAATGTCAGGTTTCCCTAGACCTCCAGCACTTGTGAAGAATTTGAATCCATTCCTATTATAGGGAAGATGACTAGCTGATTGATGAACGAAACAAGAAGAAATTTGATTAGTCGAAAACAAGCTTAAAAAGTATGAACAAAGAAAATCCACTTCAGGTGTGAGTATATTGTACCAAGAATGGAAAGACATAAAGCAAATGTAATAAAACCTTTTTCCTCAACTCTCCAATTTTATGACAGGTTTATTTATTTATTATTATTATAAAAATTTCCTTGAATAATACAATAAATACCAAGTTATTACCGAATGTGAATATTATGTGTATTGGGAAAGTTATCTCCAGAACTCCCTATCTACCAATGGTGGTTATATTGAAAATCAGACTTATATTCTTGGCAAGCACAATTATCACTGGCAAAATCACCCCAGACTTTCCTTGGATTTTGATCCCTTGTTTCATGATAACTGGAGTTCATGCAATTCTTACATTGAGAGATACCCAATCAGTTTACTGGTATTAATTTCTGCATGGGTTAGTTTTTCGCTAAGTTAACCTCATACAAATTTCCTGCCTTGTGGACATTACTTTCTAAAATTTGTCCAAATTATCTTAAAAGGTACTTATGGACTTGGGCGTTACAATTGGTTTCTTGAGGGATTATTTCTCTATTTATCAAAACAAAAACAAAAAACAAAAAATAATACTACAAGGAAAAGCCCAGCCACTAAGAATTTTGATCAAATATATATCTAGTCAAATGAAAGGTTATAATCATTCTGAAATTTTTTAAAACATCTGATTCCCTAACGGTCATTTTTATATCTTCCAATTAACGAGAAATATCATGAATAAACTACCTGTTATCATAATGGCTCCATCAACTGGACATAAAACTGCATCATCTTCAGTAAGTGTGCTATTAAACATTGCTGGTGTAGATGCCAATCTACAAAACAAAAAACAAAAATCAAAACAATAAAAAAAAAAAAAAAAACATGAACAATAAGAAACAGCCCAACTTGTTACATGAAGTTACAAGAAAAGTAAAAGAAAAACATTGCAGATGGTATGTACTCGGAACATAGTTTCAGCAAATATTAGCATGTGAGAAAATATTTCATTTATGTCTTGACAGAAATAGGAGGTATAAATGGCGATTCCTTAAGGAGGATGGGTGTGTGAGAAAAAAGCAAACCATCAGGTTCAAGAAGATGTATAAGAGAAAATAACAACTTGAACTACAACAATGACTACTTATGAGACACATATACATAGAACTCCTGAATACAGGAAAGGTGGAAACTTGAGAACATGGCATCCTATTACTGTTTTGGTTTAAACACCAATACTTGGAGACTTTATCATTATTTATAGACTGCTCATGGATGCAGAGTTTGTGTCACATAGATGAAGCACACTTTCTCCAGGTTAGACAACAGATAGTTTAATTCAGAACAATATAATCAATTACACATAATTTGTCTTGCTTGAAAACGACATAAAAAATTAATGGGCTAGTTATGGGGACTAAAACAGGTACAGGTATCAGCAACTTGAACAGAATCAAAAGAACACAATGCCTACCAACACTCAGCAAATAAAAGGTATAGAATCACTACCCTACCCATATTGAACAACATCAAGGCCAGCACCAGCTACACCCCGAGAAACAGCATCCTGGAAGTGAAATAATTATTTTCTCAGTAATAAAATAAAATCATTGGAAGTTTAATAATCAGATTCTCTGTAGCTAAAGAAATTTTTTAAACTTCTGAAACATATGTCCTCACAGTGAAGAGAAAACAATATAACGTTCATAAGTGTTTAAGTATAAAATGAAAATTGGGTCTTCAACTATCATCTTGAGCTGTTAGTTGAGTGGATCTTTTACATGGTGTTAAAGTCTTGTACACCAGTGAATGGGCCACGGGAAAAGTCATGACAGACTTGCACTTGAGGGGATATGTTAGACTATAAAATGAAAATTGGGCCTTCAGTTATCTACTTGAGCTTTTTGTTGAGTTGGTCATCTAAAAAACAATAGACGTTCAATTTTATATTTTTTTAATGGCCTTGTAGGCTGCAACAGTCAGCTATGAAATCAACTGGCTAAAGAACCACGAAGAAATGAAATCATCACAATTCTTCATTAACCAAACAAGAGAAGTAATCTCAATTTACAACAAGGACAAGGGTTGCTATTTTGCATAATTCACTATATTTATTCTAGTACTAAAAATGGTATTTTAGCCTCTAACATCTATCCCTATTTTCCAAGCTGGAGAAGGCTCATCCTTGTGGCTTTCATAGTTTTCAATTGAATGCTGTAAAAAATTATATAGGAAAACATTCCCTTCAATTGACAGTTAGGCACCAATTAAAGCTCAAATTAACTTAACACTTTGCATCATGCATGTCTATGCCACTAGCTAGCTATATAAGAGCTGAGGACACAGTGAATGTATTCCACACATCCCACTATTATTGTGACAAACTCAAATACACTAACACATGGGAGGAAATTACCAGTAATGCTTGCGCAGATATACGGGAATCATGGCCAACTGAAATTCTCAAACGTTGAGTTGCATCAGTTTTTTTCTTTTCCAATAACCAGGCTGCAAAGGCCGCAGCTATGGCTTCTGTAACTGGTTCAGTGAGGCTCAAAGGTTCTCCCTCAACACCGGAAACAGCGACACCCCGAATATCACTGTGGGGATGAACATCAGTACTTAAAAGTTAACACCAATTATATGCTTGTTACAGTAAAACTAAGGAAAAATCAAATTGAAGTACCAAGCTAAACAAGTACGATCAGCGTTTTGCTCCACAAAGGAGCATAGTTGCCCATTTCCATGGTTGGGTTGTGAACTATGAATCTGATAGTCTAGTGTTTGGGATAATATATTCTCACACAAAATTTTATGAAGCTTCACAAGATACTAGGTATAAGCGCTAACCAATTGATGTAGCATTAAACATGGTATGATGGATAAATAACAAGACAAGAGTAATACATATAAACTCAACAATGTTAAGAAAGTGTCAGATAATGTTACGGAAAATTTATATTCAAGTACATGATGTGTCCAAAATTATTTACCTGCCATTTTGAAGTTTCAGAAAATCAGACTTGTCGAGAGATGGTACTGCAGCGGTGGATGAAGCAGCTGCAAGAAAATCCATAATAAAGATACATAAAATCCATAATGACAAATATATTCATCTGTAATGGACTAGGTTGTAACAGCTTGAAATGGCCAGCATATTATGCACCCAAGGTGTTCTTGTAAAAGACTTAGAATACGAACCAACTCATACAAAATGGATAAAATTTGAAGCATGAATAAAATAGAAGAACACTAGATTTTTTTCCCCCAAAGGTGTTTGTAATATTATTGTTGCATTTGATATCGACCTGAACAGTGAGAGTCTAGAACGGACCATTGCAGTAAACAGTTCCTCGGTTAACAAAACCACTCTGGTATTTTGGTAAGGTACGCAATTGCATGGAAGAGATGCCAGTCCATGCCAACTTCCCTCCTTGAAAAGGAAGCAAGTTGCACATATCAGGGGCATAATAGCCCCTTCGGTATTGGGTGCCGAACTGCATATTCTGTTGGTAACATTGTGCTACTAATACATTTTGGATAATCTTCCCTGATATTGCTGCATGAAAATTTGTAATTTTATCAGATTACAGGTTGTAAAGCTTAATTGATAATTTAGAACTACTTCTTTCACAACAGTTGCATAATTTTTACTTGAAAAGTTTAGGGTTGTGTTCTTAGTCATGTTAGATCCCCTAAAATTATCTAAAAGTTATGTCGATACTGTTTTGTTGGTTAAAATAGATAGTGAGCCAGTATTAGCATTACGGTGAGCTCATAGTCCCAATGTTTTCAATCTCTCAGCTTTCATTATCTCTTACATTTCCTCACTCAGCAGAAAGAATACATGTTACTCCAAAGGATGACTTGTTATAGAAGGGAGCACGTAACAAGAGAAACAAAGTAATGTTCACAACAATGCATCACCTATCCTTGCTCAACTTGTGAGACTCAAAATTTCAACAATTGATCAATCAATCGAGAAAGCATAGCTCATCATTCTCAAATGTGTTTCAAACATTTAAAGAGAGAGAGAGATAGAGAGAGAGAGAGAGAGAGAGAGAGAGAGAGAGTTGAAAAACCTATATACCAAGTCAGTGAAGAAAACTTATCCAACTATTTCCTAACACTAATCTAGCAATTATTAACATATAGAATCCTACACCAACACACAACATATCTAGCCGTGAACTTTAAATTCATAATCATTTTCAACACTCATCTTATTTAACAAACATACTATGCAAGAAACATAAAGTTTATGTGATCGGAGCTGTTCACAACATATCAACTTCAAAAACCAGACTCACAACCAAAATGGTGGGCAAGGGACCATTTTCACTATTTCATGATGAGTCAAGAATCAACATTTACCATTATCATGTCAATCAATTTACAAGGAAAACAAAAACATAGGAAATAAAAATGACAACTTACACAATAAACCATTGAGTCTAAATCATAATCACATATAAACATCAAATAGGTTAGTCTAAATCTAACACAGAAACTATTTCTTGATTGAGCTAAATCTGAACTAACAATCAAAATTGCCCCTACAAACCAACAGGAAACTCGAAAAAAAATTCGTGAAGAAGAACTAGTACAAATTAGAATTAATCACTCAAAATTCATGAAAAATAAATTGGATAATTCGAATTTCACCTGCCATTCGGTGATTGAAATAATGCTAAAATGAGCGACTGGTTTGTCGACGACTCACAAAGATAGAGAGTGTGGTGCTGTGACGGAGAAGCAGAGAAGAAAGACAGAACCGAGGTTTCTGGATTAACGGAAGGGTAGGTGACGTTACGGCCTTGGATCAATTAAAACAAAATTCCGAATATGCCCTCAATTTTTCTTTTTCTTTTTTTATAAAGATGCCCTCAATTTTTCATTACCATACCAACCAAACTTTCTTTATAGGTGAAAATATTATACTTAACAACGGAGAAGAAGCCAAGACGCTAATTAATAGTTTTAAGAACTTATTTTGTAAATGGGCTTCTTGACGGGTTGTGTCCGGAGCCCATAATTTAGCACAATTAGGCAAAAATGGTTTTTGTAAGGCTTGGTCTCATATCATGACTTAATATATACTAGTAAAATATCTCGTGCGATGTACGGGAGTAAAATTATATTATTATAATAAAGT
>JAYMTH010003014.1:0-11544 GCA_036897465.1 Pelargonium australe | reverse complement strand
CGGTCCCCATGAATCCTGGGATTCGCTTCCAAGACATGACTTACGAAGGTCTCACAAAGGCCATAGAACATGCTACGCGCTTTGAACTCAAGCTAAGTTGGCAAACCAACTGTGACGCAACACACTGCAAGATCTTTGCTTGCACCCTCATAGGTCAAGCCCAAGAGTGGTACCGTGAACTCCCAGATGGATGCATCACCTCTTGGGAGGTCTTCAAGGATATGTTCCTTAAGAAATTCATCTCAACAGGGCGAGTCTCTAAGCCCCAGGTCACCCTCCTCAATGCTAGGCAAAGGCCTAATGAAATACTATCTGATTACGTGGAGTGCTTCTGTAAGGCAGAGCGTGAGTGTGAAGTCACCACTGAAGAAACATTGATGACAACCTTCTGAATAGGGGTAACAAACCCTTTCCTCCAAGCCGCCTTCACAAGCTCCCAATCAAAGACTTAGGAAGAAATGCTCAACATTGCTTATAACCATGTTGGGGCCGAAGATGTGTTAGCACAAGCCAACAACTTCTCCTTGGGAGTACCCTATGCAGAAGGGATAAGGAAGGTCTATACCACTTCCTCCTACACACACTCACTCCCTCAACAAGATTCAAAGTCAGCCTATTTCCTAAGGCAACACACACCTATCAATATCACCTACTAAGAGGTGTGTAACTACAAGCTAGAGCATGAAGGCTTGGAGCCTCCAAATGTGCCCCTTGGCGAGCAGCGTGGGAACAATCCCCACGAGTATTGCAATCTCCACAATTTTCACAGACATAACACTGAAGATTACCTCTACCTTTCCAACAAGGTAGAGCGCCTTCTGAAGAAATGAGGACTCTCCCAATTTTGTGCAGAGCCTAACCACGTTGGCAAAAAAAGGATTCATGATGGACGAAGCAAGGGAAGAGCCACAGAGCAGGTGGTTAACCTTGTTGAAAATACCTCAAAGAGTGTTGACTCGGACGAAGAAGAAACTTGAATAGAGGAAGAAACGTGAGGACAAGTGAAATATGTAGCCTTAGTGAGGCAAAGAATCACATTTGTAGAATTCTTCTTCAAATGAAATGAAAGAGCTTTATTTTCAACTCTTGTATAACAAATGAGACTTATCTTCAAACAACCAACAAACGATTTTCCAATGAGACCAAAGAGAAAGGCAAGAATCTAAAAGTCAGTCCCTCACTAGCTAAGAGGACTAAATCTACGCCTACATGAGCTATCTCCTCAGTTGAAGCAAGAAAGACGTCAGGACAAGCCTATCAAGATTCATTCTCTTTGACCTCTAGCTAGCCTAGCAAGGCTTTTAACCCCAGCAAGGCTCTTAGCTCTAGCAAAACTCCTCCACTGTTGAAGGATATGACTCCATGTGTTACTTGGGTCAACCTTACGACCACATGATTAAGGAAAAATTATTACTATGGCATACTCCTGCCAAGGTTGACATGCGTTCGAGAAGAACATCGTCAGACCACCTATCTTGAGAAATTATGGAATAGGCTACCTCATTTGCAAGGACTATGCTATCTACAATTGGCATGCAACACCACTCATGCCAAGGTCGGCGCGCGATTGAGCATGATCTGCATCAAACCTTTTGTCCTGAGAAAGGATGGAGTACGCTGCCTCCAGAGCAAGAAGCAGCCTACCTCCAAAGGCATGCTGCATAACTCATGTCTAGGTTGGTGTGTGATTGAGCATGATCCGCATCGAACCTTTTTTCCTGAAAAAGGATGGAGTACGTTGCCTCCTAAGCAAGGAGCAGCCTCCTCCAAAGGCATGTAGCACAACTCATGTCTAGGTTCGTGTACGATTGAGCATGATCTGCATCGAACCTCTTGTCCTGAGAAATGATGGAGTACGCTGCCTCATGAGCAAGGAGCAACCTACCCGCCAAAGGCATGCAACACAACTCATGTCTAGGTTGGTGTGCGATTGAGTACGCTGCCTTCTGAGCAAGGAGCAGCCTACCTCCAAAGGTTGGCAGCACAACTTATGCCAAGGTTGGTGTTCATTCGAGCATAACATCTTCAAACCCCTTATCTAGAGAAATGATGAAGTAGACTACCTCCTGAGTAAAGAGTAGGTTATTTCCACTTGGCACGCTGCCTCGCCTCACACTCAACAGGCTGACAAGGGAACATGCCCCAAAGCTAATGTTTGCCTTCAAGCAACATAACATTTCAACAAGTACAAGAGTCTTTCATGCAAGAAGCAACTTCAATGGGTGCCATCCTTGGAGACTAGAGACATCCATCAGCTAACTCTACATGCTCAACTGGCCCTTTACCCTCAACTGATCCTCGAAGCTCAACTGGCCCACCAAGCTCAACTGTTCTCCATGCTCAGCTGATCTTCCAGTCTCAGTTGACCTTCCAGTCTCAGTTGACCCTCCAGCCTCAGTTGACCCTCTAGTCTCAGTTGACCCTCTAGCCTCAGCTGACCTTCCAGTCTCAGCTGGCCCTCTAGCCTCAGTTGGCCTTCTAGTATCAGCTGACCCTCTTTGCATCAACTGACCTTCTAGTCTTAGATTACCCTCTAGCCTCAACTGACCCTCTAGCCTCAAGTGACTCTCTAGCCTTAGCTGACCTTCCAATCTCAGCTGATATTCTAGTCTCGTCTGACCCTTTAGCCTCAGTTGGCCCTCCAGCCTCAGCAAGGACCTCCTGCCCAGCCTGAACCTCCTGACCAACTAAGACAACTAACTCTGACCTGGAAGCCTTCTCCTTGGATAATGAAGAGCTCTCACCAAGACCAACCAAAATAAAGTATTTTGGAATCTTTAAGCCTTGGAAAGTGCTCCTCACTCAACACCTCTCCCCAGCGAGCCATTTTTGGTCATCCTATGACCATAACTCCTTGCCCCAGCGAGCCATTGTTGGTCTTCAATGGTCGTAGCTCCTCGCCCCAGCGAGCCCTTGTTGGTCATCCCATGGTCATAGCTTCTAGCCTTAGTGAGCCAGTGGGCCATCTCCATGACTCCTCATCTCCTCACCCCAGTGAGCCAATGTTGGTCATCTTCAATGACCACACCTCTCCTAGCTCTAGCAAATCACTCTGGTCTCCTCCAACAACCTCGTGACACCTTATGAAAGCAGGTTCACCCAAGGAGTCAAAACTCAAAATTTGGTTAAGTTACATAAATACTTAGAGTTGTCTGCTTCCTAAAGCTCATCTTGACAAAGCTTCATTAAGACCTTTGACATGGTCTCACCAAGTCTCTCTCAAGAGAACTCCAATCCAAGACTAAGTCATCTAACATTCGAAACCTCCCCATGGAAAAACAAGACCTAAGGGCCCTCAATGAACCCCCTTGGAAGATTGAAGACAAAAAGACCCAAAGGCCCTCAGTGAACCCCTTTGGAAGATCTAACAAATAGAAGCTAACTCTTGACTATGACTTTACTCCAATGCAACACTGATAAATCAGAGTTGCTAGGAGTAGGGGGCAACTGAGGCTACCCAAAAAATCATGAGTTCTTCAGCGATTCACAAGACACAACGAGGCAGGTCCGAAATGACCGGGACGTCTGAACCGGATCCGCGAAGTCCAAAAATAGTCTCGGCCCAAGTCCAGCTTATGGCTCTACTAAGATCAGAGAACTTAGACAAGACATATGCTAGCTATTCGTGAAGGCTGAAATCTCTCAGCAAGCAAGTCTCTCAGCTAGCTAGTCTCTAAGCAAGCTAATCTCTCAGCGAGCTAATCTCTTAGCAACATAGTCTCTCAGTGAGCCAAGCTCCCAGCGAGCTAGTCTCTCAGTAAGTTAATCTCTCAGCGAGCTAATCTCTCAACGAGATAGTCTCTCACCGAGCCAATCTCCCAGCGAGCTAGTCAACGAGCTAGTCTCTCAGCGAGCTAGTCTCTCAATGAGCCAATCTCCCAACTAGCGAGTCTCTCAGCGAGCTATTCTCTCAGCGAGCTAATCACTCAGTGAGCTACTCTCTCAGCAAAACTCAAGACTTGTGCAAAATTCAACTAAGTATGTAAACCGCTTCTAAGAAACCATATGACTCCAAGAACTTCCTTAAAACGCTCAAATTAATATTTTCTAAGGGTCCGGGAGCGAATCTGAACTCAAAAATAGCTTCAGCAGTGAAATTGGAGTAGTTATGATCTTCCAGCAGCAAAATGGGAATAAGTCTGTCCTCATAGCAGCAAAACAGGGTTAGAGTTGTCCCCCTAACAGCAAAACGCGGATAACGTTGTCCCCCTAGCAAACCAGGATTGGGTTGTCCGGCCGATGCTCCGGCATCATGACACAATGTCGCGGCATTATACATGCTGCAACATTCATGTCCAATGTCACGTCATTAGACCTGTTCCAACCCCAGTCCGTGTTTTCGGCCTCTAAATGCCTCCCAAATAGCTTCTTTCGACCTTAGATGATGTGCAACGATTCTAGACATTATTCCAATGATAATTCAAAGCCTAGACAACGTCAAGGCACCTCGAAAACACCTCCACAAGCTTTAACAAGCAAGACCCTCAAAGCTACACCTAACAAAGCACTAGCTAATGAGAGGCTCAACGAACATGCTAGCCTCAAGGACACGTATTCTTTACACTTCCAAGCACTCATGACTATGCCTCTCATGGTACTAGCTCAGTAAGAGTCTTGGCAAGCTCTCAACACACTTTCATGCACCAATGGCTAAGCTTTACAAGACATGGGCTCTCCTAAGTTCATGGCAAGTCAAGACCAAGTCCACACACGTAAGTAACATGTTCAAGACCAAGAAGCCAACATCCTAAAAGGGCTAAAGAAAGGCATGCAATCAAGTGAGCCATTTGGGCTTCTAAATCCAAAATGGGCTAAGATGGTCTTCACTTCTTCACCGACCAATCACATCACAACAAGTGGCGCAAGGTGGTAATGTTTTCCCTATAAATACCCCCTCTTCCAAAGTGAAAGGGGTTCCATTCTTTCACCATTTCTTTACATTTTGAGAGCTTTTCTCTCTAGAAAAGCTTTAGTGTCTATCATATAAAGGACTTACTCTCACGCCCAAGGCGGAGTCCTGGTAACACCACCCCAGGTTCTTCGTTCCTTTGGTGTGTTTTCCTTGCACAAGATATAGGTTCTAGAAGCTGGACAACACCTAAGCTTGGAGATTGGAAATGGGACACTTAGAATCTAAGATACTAACCTCAGCACTCAAGACTGGACACATGGACTCTTATGGTAGTACCTTCGCATTGGGAGAAGAAGAAGCACAACTACTTGAACAACCACAAAAACACTCTCTAAGCTAAGTGTGATCGTGTTGACGGAAATTCGAAAAGAGCACATCAAGTGCTTTTTCCACCAACTCTTCCTCCTTTCTGGCCACAATCGCCTTAAACCGATCCTCTACCGAACCGACCGAGATTTCCTCCTCCTCATGCCCTACGCGTCCCCTAACCCTATACGCAAACTGACTCCTCTTCACACCTAGGGCACCGAACTGGGACCTCAACACGACGTTGGACCAACCTTTCCCGAGTAGGTAAACAACTCGAGAGTGCTGTCCAAAAACAGTGTTTCACCTTACCTTGCATTCTAGCACCTTCCAATGATCTGAGGCATTCCCGCCAACCGAGGCCTCAATGAGGGCCCTATAGCCGCTGCTCACCGTGTACATGCCCTTCCTCTCAAGATCCCAATACCAAGTATCCTTTGTCACAACCCTCCCCAGCAGAATATCTTTGATCTCCCACGCTGAGGCAGCACCGAAATTCTGGTCAACTAATTCAGTGTTCCACGACCTCCTCCCATGATTGATCAACATCGTAACCAAGAAATTTGCCACCAACACCGACTCTATCCCTGCCCGAGGTTGAGGAATGAAACTGGTAACCGAAGGAACCCAAGGATCCAAGAACGCCTTCTTCGTAACCCCATCTCCAATCCAACAAACCATTCCTTTCTGGACCAGTTCCTGCGCAGTAATAACACCCCGCCATATGTAGCTCGGAACACTTCCCAATGGAGCCGCAAAAAATGAACAATTCGCCACATATTTAGCTTTGAAAATCTGGCTAAACTGCGACGTTGGGACTTGCTCAAGTCTCGAAAGTTGCTTACATACTAGAGCTAGGTTGAAAGCATGCACATCCCGAAACCCGAGCCCAACCAGACTTTTCCGATGACATAAACCTTCCCACGCCCTCTAATGCAAGCCCCTCTGACGGCCTTTGACCGACTGCCACCAGAAACGGCACATCACCTTCTCCAACTACTTACACACCCCAATAGGAAATAGATAAAACCCAATGCAGTAAGTCAGGATCGCCTGGGCCACTGTCTTAAGCAGGACTTCCTTACTCGCTTTGGACAAAGACTTTACCGACCAACCAGACACTTGCTGTTCCACCCATTTAACCAAGGATTCAAACAACTTTACCTTGCTCCCCCCTGACCAGCACGACATACCCAGGTAATAATAAAAAACGGGCACCTGACTTACCCCCAGACACTCGACTAGTAACCAACACGTGTCCTGATCCACTGCTGGACTCAACTGAATGGAGGAAATGTCGAAGTTCACCTTCTGCCCGGAGCAAGCTTCGTACACTTAGAGAGTCTGCTTCACCCTTTCGGCCTCCTTAACGTCCTCCTTGAAAAAAAAAAAGAGTGCGTCATCAGCGAAGAAAATGTGAGACACAGATGAACTACCCCGTGATACTCGGACCCCTGTGATACCTCCCCTAGCCTCCTGGTCCCTCAGCAGGTACGACAATCCTTCTGCCACAAGAATAAAAAAGTACGGGGACATCGGGTCTCCTTTCCGGATACCTCTCGTCGCAGTAAACCGGTTCGACAGCCCCCCCAACTCGACCCGAAAGCCCACCGAATCAACACAACTCATAACCAGTTCCACCCAATCTGCCCGGAACCCTAACTACATCATCATGCCTCTCAAGAAGCCCCATTTGACACTATCATATGCCTTGGTCATGTCCAACTTCAAGGCACCCCACTTCTCTAAAGAAGACTTGCGAATGTGATGGAAAATCTCGTTTGCGATGCACACATTGTCCGTAATCAGTATGCCTGGGATAAATGCACTCTGGCTATCCGATATCACCGACGGGATAAGGGTTTTAAATCGGTTTGCTATCATTTTTTAGATGACCTTGTATAATACGTTGCAAAGGGCTATGGGTCTCATATCTGATACATATTTAGGCTCGGACTTTTTCGGGATCAACACCAAGATAGTTTCATTTAACGAAATCGGTATTCTTCCGTCCTTCAAAATCTCCAGACACTCCCTCGTCACATCTCTTCCAACCACTTTCTAGAATTTCTGAAAGAAACCTGGATTGAAACCATCAGGGTCCGGGGCCTTGTCCGGATGCAAAGACTTCAGCGCCTTCCACACCTCCGAAGCCAAAAATGCAGCCCCCAAGGCCTCGTTTTGGTCTGCCATAACCCTAGGCTCCACCACCTCCAGCACCCGCTCCATTCCTTTCACCCATCGGTCTTCAAACTGATATTGATAGAAATCTGCCATCAAAAAGCGAACTCCTTCCACCCCCTCCACCCACTGCCCATGGTCATTACGCAGTCTCTCCCCCCATTATTCTTTTTTCGAGCCAAATTCGTTTGATGAAAGAAACGAGAGTTGGAGTCCCCATCCTTTAACCAATGAGTCTTAGCCCGCTGCTTCCAATAAACATCCTAAAGATGTAGCTTGTCCAGATACTGTCTCCGTATCTCCTCTGCATGAAATCGGCCACGAGCATCCACCCGACCACTGACACCCTCCAACGACCTGCCCAACACCGCCACCTCCCTACCGAGTCTTTTAACTAGCGGACCACCCAAACCCTCCAGGGCCTTACTACAATGGGCAAGCATATCTTGCACTGATCTCCCCTTTCACCCCAGTCGAACAACTTGCTCACACTCCTCCTCGGCCCATGCATTCTCAAACCGGAACCTACGTTGCTGACCCAACCCCCTACCAGAGTCGTACCAATCCACATCAGGCAATGGTCGGACGTGAGGAAAGGTAGATGGTGGGCTCGCTACCCACCCATCTTCACCATATACTCCTTGTTTCCAAACGCTTGATCGACTCTCTCCTCCGTAGATATATTCTATCCCGACCCCCTGCGCCAAGTGAACTCGTAACATGAGAAACCGATATCCTGCAACCCCGCATCCATGACAGCCTTCGAGAAACCTCAAGCCAACTTTTTTGGGTAAGCATTACCCCCTCTCTTCTCCCTAACCGAGATCAAATCTTTAAAGTCGCCCACATAGAGCCATGAAAGTTTCGATGCCCCAACCAGATCTCGCAGCCTATCCCAAGATGAAGCCTTGTTCGAACGGTCCATTTCCCCGTAAAAACCAGTAAATCTCCAACTTCCCCACTCATAAACCTCCACGATCACATCAATATAGTTGCGGTGCCACCTCAGAAGAGAAACCCTAGCCCACTTATCCTACATCAGAGTCAGACCTCCTCGACGGCCCTCACTATCGCTAGCGAAGCAGGCATCCAATCATACTCTCTTCCTAATCGTCTCCAATTCCCCTCTTGATTGCTTATTTTCAATCAGAAAAACTAGAGTTGGCTTCTTCTCCCTCACCATACATGACAACGCACTGATAGAATTAGGGTTCCCCACCCCTCTACAGTTCCAGACAAGTATACCAATCTCAAACGACCGATCAACACCCGCCAGAACCCTAGCCGCCAAACAAAACTACCACCGCCAAACAAAACCCTAATGATTACTCCCTATCACAGAGAGACGAGACCGCTTTATTTTTACTCATAATCTTTCTTAGAACACAAATTAGTTCATGTATCATTTAATTTCAAAGTGGTTATTGTGTCTCCTATATACATAGAGGAACCTTCTATATATCCATTTGCACTCTCGACACCTTTTTTTCTATAATATGTCCCGCCTTGGCATATCCAAAACGAATATGTGAACCACCGACATATACATTTACCATATTTTGTAGATTAATTTACAAGTCCTCGTAGAAAGCTTTGATATGATCCTTCTTGAAAGCCTCATTGTTAAGACATCTATCTATTATCCTCTTTAATCTCTCACATGCCTCATAAAGACATTCACCATTCAACTGCGAGAATTTTGGGGTATTCCGCTTCATATTTTTAATTTGCTTACTTGAGAAGAACGTATCCATGTCAATTGAATCATAAATGACCATGAAGCTATGCTCTTTAGATTCAATTGATGAAGTATATCGAGTGCTGCATCCTCCCCATTCCTCTCGCTAATCAGTACAACATTAATTGCTTCTTCGACCACCACCAAATATATGAAGAGTGTTTTGTTCGACTTATGTCATAACAGAAGCGAAGGGAAGCCTAATTATGCATTTAATCTTGAGAACGACTTTTCACATTCTTCCGTTCATGCAAACTTAATTTTATTTCTTGGTATTTTGAAGAATATGAGACATCTATCAATTGACCTTACCACAAAATGATGAGAGCAATTGCCCGAACAATTAGTTGTCGTTGATGTAGGGTTAGTATAACTTTGACTTTTTCAGTGTTCATTTCTATATATGAGTAATCATGAAGCCTAAAAAATTTCTTCCGATATCCTAAAAATATATATTTTTTTTAATAAATTAAGCTCTATTCCAAATTTGTCTAACACTTTAAAGATTCCTTTGAAGTCACCCATATGATTGGATGCACTTTTTGACTTGACCAACATATCGTCAATGTACACTTCCACATTTTGCCCTCTTAGGTTAAAGAAAATTTGGTTCGCCAAACTCTTATATGTTGCACCCGCGTTTTGAGCCCTTAAGGCATTTTTGTATAATAATATATTCCTCGATCAGTTATTAATGATTATTTTTTTCTCGTCTCCATTGACCATTTTGATTTGATGGTATCCAAAGAAAAAATCCATGAATAGAGAGCCCTATATTCGAAGCTGTCAACTAGATGGTTGTGTTCACAAGAGGATAATTGCCTTTCAGACATGCAACATTAAAGATCGTGTAATCTATACGGACTCTCAATTTCTTATTTGTTTATTTTACTAGGATGAAGTTTGGCAATCACTACAAATATTTAACCTCTCGAAATTAGTAGCCAATCTACCTCCTTGGCCATTGCATTTTGCTTTTCCTAACTAAAAACATTTTCTTCTTCTTTACCGGGTAGGCGTCCGATAACGTGGTCAAACAGTGACCGATGCATGACACCTTGGTCTATGCTTGACATGTTGTCTTTTTTCCAGGAAAATGTATTTGCCTATTTTCCAGGAAAATGTATGTACTTTCATTTTAAGGAACTTTGTTACCTCCTTCCCTACCGTGCTGCTTAGGAATTTTTGTGTGCTACTTGTTATAATTCTTTCTTTTCTTTTTGTACTGCTTATATCTCTTCCATTGGTTCGAGTCTTGTCTTTTTGGTTGATAGAGCATTTTCAAAATATAATTTCCCTTCGTTATAGATTTTTCTATTTGAAGCACCACTAAGCTTCCACCTAACTTTCACGAATATATAACTTTCCTTCGCGGTCGACCATTTCAAGAGAAGGTATTTAGTGTTTACGACAATGTTTAGCTTGTTTAGGATCGAGCGTGCCACTATCATATTGGAAAGGCGGGGTTAATTTGACGATTGTAAATAGGGTCGTCGTTTCGGATGTCGTGGCTCCCTCTATAAGTATTATAGTTAGGTTGACTATTTCCGTTATTGGTATGTTGGCTTCTCTTTCCCCTTTAACACCTCATTACTTAAGGTGCATACTTTCCTTCGGGATCTTCATTTGGTCGAATTAGGCTCATAATACAATTTTTTCGATCTTTCTCTCACTACAAGAAAAATATTTAATAGCGAAGGAATCAGAGACGAAACTGATTTGTCGCTGATCAGGACAGTAATGATGAGAAAACTGTCGTTGATTTGGCGCAAGAAAAGTCCCATTTTTTTCGCGCGAAATGCTTAGTGACGGATGTTACCGTCGCTAATGTTGGTCGTTCGCTTCACTGACGGACCTAACCATTACTGATAACTGTCGCAGATTGTTTAAGTGAAAAACGCGTTTCTTCTAGGGTTTTCAAATCAGCGACACACATTCCGTCACTGAGTCCGTCGTTGATTATAAACAAACAAAGGCAACACATTCTTCTTCCTCATTTCGTCTTCTCTCTCTGTCTCTCACATTTCTCTAATTTCTCTCTCTCTCTCTCTCTCAACAATTAAATTTTTGTGAATCAATTAACTTGTGACACATGATATTTTAATTTTAATAACAAAATTTGTTACGATTGTCACGTAAGCGCTACATGTATATTAAAAATATTATTTAACTATTCCAAAATGACACATCAGCGCCATGTCAGCTTCCAACTAATGACAAACACCTGTTTGACCCAATATGTCAAAGATTAGGGACCTAAGTGGATTATTTAAAGTACAAGGACTAACACTACAAGAAAACTACACAGTTGCGACGGACGATTTACGACGGATTTTTACGACGGACATATTTACGACGGAATCTGCGACGGAATCACCTAATTCCGTCGTAAATTGAAAAAGGTTTT
>JAYMTH010003013.1:0-11545 GCA_036897465.1 Pelargonium australe | reverse complement strand
TGAAGTTGTTGCTAGCAGTGGCAGGACGGCCCTAGCTTATCTACCTAATTACTAGTATGTGAAAATGACTTACACTGACTCGGTCCATGACTCACTTTCTAGAAGACTCACATATACATACATATTATATGTGTGTATATACATATACACACACAACACACAAAAGTAGGTTGGGAGCTCTGGTGCTGCACACTACAATAATTAGCTGGTTGGTGATTCCTGAAAGTGACCACAATTACTACTGTTTTTATTATTAAATATATAACATACATTATATATTTTAACATATTTGCAAGGGTAAAATGGTAAATTACATCATTAATTTACCAAGTCGGGTTTGAACTTCAACTTTTAAGCCTCAGATCAAAATTCAAATCGTTAGCTCTGAATCAGTGTGACCGTAACTCGAAACTGAATATACGATATTCGCATGCAGTTCACTCGATACTTGCAATGATCTGATAAGTTTTTGGGACGAGTCAGGCGAGACCGAACAAACCTGTACATTTTACACGTAAAAGTCAAAATTTGATCTTAACACTCGCACATCATATCAGTTTTTCAAATCCGACCCAAAACTCGAATTGTCAGCTCTAATTTACCCTGGTAGAAAGTGGGAGACAAATATACTATCACACTCCTATAGTAAATAAGAGAGAGAGTGAGTCACAGACCCAAGAAGAGGACAAAGAAAAGTTAAAAAGAAGGTACCAACCAACCTACCTACCTACCAAATCCAGCACTTAGTTTTAATTGCAACTACTCACAACTTTTTCTTGTATTAATTTCTCACACCATCTCCATTTCCATTTCCATCTCCATTTCCATCTCCATCCATAGGTCAAAACAAGACCCTCTCCTCCTCCTCCTCCCCTGGCTAATGCCTATACATATAGTGTATATATATACATCACCTCCCAATCCAATTTCCCCTTACAAACATAGAGCTTTTGCCTAGAATTCAAAAGGGTCTCTAGAAAACCAAACTCACAACCCAACAACAACAACAACAACACACAAAAGACTTGGAAACAAGTAGGTACCACACAAAAATGGGCAGATCTCCATGTTGTGAAAAGGAGCACACAAACAAGGGAGCATGGAGCAAGGAGGAAGACAAACGCCTTATCAACTACATCAAGCTTCACGGCGAAGGCTGCTGGAGATCTCTCCCCAGAGCTGCCGGTACGTTTTTTTTTAACGAATCAGAGTAACGCAGGGCTGACCAAAGCTGCTGTGAAATTATGTTCTGTCTTTATGTAAAGTAACTAAAAGGCGGTATCTCAGTTTATCTGGCAGCAAGACTACTCTACCACTTACAATACCCCTGAAACAAACTATGTTCTTTATTTATTTGTCATGTTCTTGACTTCTTTCAAGCTATAAATGAAAAGTAACACGAGATTGTATCTCAGTGTATCGTGTCAGCAAGGCTTGGCACTAACAAAAACCTGAAACAAACTATGTTATTTATTTGTTGTCGTGTTCTTGACTTCTTGCTAGCTATATATGTAAAATACCCTGAAGCCATGTTCTTGCTAAATGATGTTTGATTATGGATTTGCAGGTTTGCTAAGATGTGGAAAGAGCTGTAGACTGAGATGGATAAATTACCTGAGACCCGATCTCAAGAGAGGAAACTTTTCCGAAGAAGAGGACGATCTCATCATAAACCTCCACTCCTTGCTCGGTAACAAGTATGTCTTCTCTTCTCTTCTCTTCTCGTGCTGCACATTGCTTTGTATGTAACCTATTCAAAAATAAACAATTGGACTCATCGCGATTATGTTTCAAATTCATCAATCAGGTGGTCTCTGATAGCTGCGCGCTTACCTGGAAGAACGGACAATGAGATCAAGAACTACTGGAACACGCACATCAGAAGGAAGCTCTACACTCGTGGAATCGATCCTCAAACTCACCGTCCTCTCAACAGCAACAGCAAAAACATCGACAACATCAAGCCACCAGCACCTACCAACAACAAAAACAACAGCAGCAACAAGTTTCAAGTGTTGGTTAATGACACGCCAAAGAGTAGTGCTATTGCGGCTCCAACACCACTAGCTATAGATCAAGATGCAGATACAGATCAGGTTCTGCAGTATCATCATGGTAATTACGATTTTAGCATCAACAATACGAGTAGTAGCAGTAGCACTAATGTTAATGGAGAAGAAGATTCAAACAGTAGCAGCGCAATGACTACGGAGGAAGTGCTGTTACTTGCACCGCCTGCGCCTCAACCTTCGCAACTCAACCTTGAACTGTCTATTGGCCTCGATCACTACTCTACGCCACAACAGCATAATCTGCAGCAACAACAACAACAGAAACATGTTTCATTGTCCAATTACAGTTTTAGTACTAGTAGTAGTGAGCCAGTAGTGGTAGTATCAGCAAAATGTTTGAGCTGCAGTCTAGGACTCGGAATAGGAATAGGAGGAGGGTTTGAGAGCCAATCTTGTAAGTGCAAGAGCAAAACAGCTGCTGCTAGTACTCAAAATCTTTTCTATACATTTAATAATAACTGGACACCATTACCTTTGGATTAATTGATACTGTGTTTATTTGATCATACTATATATTCTTACAGCAATGTAATGAACTATTAGATATATAGTTTGGGAATTCATGCTCAAGAGTAGAGCTGGCAGAGTTTTCAGTTTCAGGATGAAAAGACCTAACCCGAACCCAACCTGCAATAGGAAATGTGCAGGTTTTCCCCAACCCGAATACACAAAGATACGGGTGGGATTTAGGGTCCAAATTGCCAACTCTACTCACGAGACTGGACAAAGTTTTAGACTCGATGTCTACCTACTGCAACCCATTTCCAGCTAAAGATCGCAAATTGGGACCGTGTAACAAGGTTAAAAACTCCTAATATTCATCAATGTTTAAAAAGAATGGACCAAAGATTGAACAAGTTTGTTGATTGGATCCTCGGTTCAACCAGTCTTTCACCAAGTCAAACCCGGTCTTCCACTGTTCATTTTTGTCAGGGTTTGGCCGTGGTCCTGGATTGTTCAAAAACCGGACCAGTCTGCTAGGTCATGGTCAAACCAACTGAGTCAATTTGGTTTTTAAATCATTGTTGTTCTAATGCCTTGATTTAGGTAATGAAGAAACAAGATGATTAGGTTCTTTACTTTGTTTTTTCTTCAAATATTCTTGATCTACTAGACTAGACTTGATGCCTGGTGTGGTGGATACTAGTGGCTAGCTAGCTGCTCAAAGCATATTCTACTATTATGATATTGGGTTGAGCTAGTATTGATTAATAGGAAACTGATAATTAATTGGGTTGGTAGATAGATGGTTGGCTGAGCTGTTTATTGTTCTACTTCTAGAAGGTGTGTGTAATGTGAATTGATGTGATGTGGTGTCTAGTGGGAGAAAAATAAGATGATCCCATGTCATTCACACTCACCTAACTTCAATTCTTTCCTTTTGTTTTGTTTCATATACACATGGAAAACAGCTATAGCTGCCAAATGAGCCAAGCCAACAGGTAGGGCAAAAAATGCAAGTATGCTGATTGGGACACCTTTTATTGGTCCAAATCCACTATTCTAGGGCTGAGCCAGTTATTTTAACGGGTCGGAAAAATCTGCAAGTATGCTTATCAGACCCTTTTTACTGGTCATAACCCAGTATTATAGGGTCAAGCCAGTGATGACCCGCAGGCTGAAAACAGGTCTAGCCACTTGGGTCGGGCCAAAAAGCCACCAGCATGTTCATCATGCCACTTTTTGCAGACGCAATCTCATACTATTGGCCCATTTTTCTGCAACAACGAGTGTATGTAGAGCTGGCAAGTCACATTTTAGGTAGTCATGGCTTAACCCGAACTGATCTACAAGGGGTGAAGCTTACGGGCTTCAAATTGGGTTTTAGGTTTTTAGTACAAAATATGCGGGTTTGACTGAACCTGGTCTGCAAGGGGAGCATGTTGCGGGTTTCAGATCGGGTTATAGGTTTTTAGTACAAAATGTGCAGGTTTGACCAACCTAACCAAAAAGTTGATTGGGTCTACTTTGTGTGACCCATACCTGCAAAAATGCAGGTCAAGTTTCAGGTCCCATTTGCAACTCTAGTACACGGAAAACAGCATGCCTGCAAAAGCATGCAGGGGAAGGCTGTGTACATAAATAAAACTCCCCCAACCCAACAATGGTCAAAGACTCGTGCACTATACTACCCTTTTATACAGTATTTCCCCCCGTAATAATGGCATCAACGAGTAAATAATACCTAATTGGGTAGGCCAAGTTAAATAATGGGGATTATGGTTGGGTGGTGGCACGTCAAAGTCAAACTCCAAGAGACAGTTTTGTGTCATTATCATCGTCATCATCAACTAATCTCACTCCTATAATAATAACACCAATATTAGTTGCTGGTTTGACTTGAAATGCAAATGCCAAAAAAACATTAGCAAATGGTGCTATATCAACATCACTTCCCTTGTTAAGACATTATCAAAACATTAACAAAACCAGTAAATTAAGATTAAAACAAGATTAGATACACTAACTCATTCGAGAAGCATTACTATAAGAAATTTTGCCAGCACAATTCGGTTCAACTGACAAATGGATTGTCCCATTAAGTTTTGGCAGTGTTGTCTAGGGTTCAAGTCGTAGGTAGCGTTTAAGTTTATGCTATGAGGTGTTACAATGGATATGATTTCAACTAGAGCTGGCAACATGTGCATGTGTGCATTGTTGAAGGTTGGCCGTGTACTATATGGGTCATCATGAACACGACACCCCTATGTGTGCGTGTCAGGCATGTCACAACATATTCATGTTTCTGAGTCTCAACATGAACATAGCGCGTTTACAAAATTAGTGAGTCCAAACACGCTTATGTTGTAAACATGTTGAAACCCGAATTGCCAGCAATAATTTCAACAATGCACCCATATGATCATTTCAGATATAAAACCTTAACAAAGTAACTGAACAACAAACAATGCATACAAAGAACATCTCAGCAGTCAGCATTGTAAAACTTACTTGCAATTTGCAAACATGTTCTAGCGCAGTCATCATCTCTGCATGATTCATTGGCATCTTGGTGCGATCTGGAGAAAGAATTTGTAGCATATAAATGTCAGCAAATGGCGATGACTAATTGACTATGGAGCACCACGAATGCTAAGCCAAAAGTAAACGGAAAATGCAATTGAAGTAACAAGAAGTATCTACTTACCAATGTACCTATTGTCCAACTTTGCAACCCATTCAGAAATAACATGTTGTAATGTTCATTCCATCCGTCAAAAACACCTTTTTCTGATCTAAGAAAACAATACGAAATGAATCATATGCAACATATTTTGGCAACACGGAATGAAAAAATTAGCATGAGTAGATGTACATCTTGCTCGTGTTGGTTACTTTCATGTACTGTATACAATTAACCATATTAGAGGACAACTGCATAAATATATAATAAGAGAATATTTGCAGGTAGATGTACGCACAGTGATCAGATCAAAATGTTGAGTGGTGTTCACATTTCCACAACCGTATCCAGTGAATGAGGATAATTTGTTCATGTTATCAACCAAATGTAACTGGATGAGACACAGTGGATGAAAAAACTAATTGAGATGTTTCACACCCAAAGAAAAAATGACACTTAAACTTATTACAGTAAAATACACCAGCAAGAAAGTTTCAAGAACTGCAAAAGAGATGAGAGTCACTTAAGTGAGCCAAGACACGCTCTATCACATCATGCACGTGGACCAAGAAGGGAGGCAAGACAAATGGGTCACTAGGCTCAAACAGAATAAGCTCATATACCATGTTATACTTTTACTCCAACCCGAGGGCCCAACTATTATATCAAGTGGCGACAGACTTCACATTCTTTCAATGTGTGATTCCTTACCACAATCCAAATTAAAGTTGAAGCAATGAATAACTAGAAGCACATTTGAGTTCAGAACTTAAACTTAAACTATAATATGGTTAGAATCATAATTACACAAGCATCACCAAGTCTTAACTGACTGAGTCCAATGAGTAGTGGAGTTATTATAAAGAGCGGCCCAATGCATGAGACTCTCACTATTTTAGGCACTAGTATACTAGCATTAAACAATATCAAGATATGACTACTTGTAGAGCAGAGAAAAATTAATCATCGGTTATATGAGCAAGTATAGAACTTACAGTGTTGAAGTACATCAATATTAGTTCCCAAAAGCATCACTCCTCTACATTCATGTCTATAAACAGCGTTCTGCTTGCATTTAAATCTACCAAATTCAAAGCCTATATGAATTGTTGTGATAAGATATGAATAGAAGAGAGAAGAAATTTTTCCAAAACAATAATTTGAAGACAACTATACTTACCGCATTGAGGGCACCGAAGCTCTATTCCATCACTTTCCTCTTATGATGAGCTTTTTCCGAGTCCTAATGACTCTAAATATAATCAAAGGATTAAGAAAATCATTGTAACAGTAGTAAATGAACAATTATATAGATTTAACAAAAGCGTTCGAACGAGTCTGAATTCTCTTCGTATATCCAAAAGGTCAACATCACATCATACATTTCAGCAAATGTTGAATTCTGTATGCTCGACGTCTATACATATCTAGCAAAACCCAACAAACAAGTGAACTCAATACATCATATAGAAGAACCAAAAGGTGTACTAATCATTAACCTTTAATTGCTTCTTGTCGGACACTGGACCGAGCATTGCTTTGAATATCTGGCTTGGAGACCCTGCAGAAATAAAGAGCAAATGAGCATTACATGCTCTTTGACTATTCATTGAAGACACCATACATTTCCATAAACATAATAAAATTAACGGAAAATATATTTACAGTGGCAAAGCGTACCGAAGAAGAAGAACAAACTCCAAGGTCCGAGGACCACCTACCCATCCGGATCCAACTTCAAGTAATATATTTAAGGGCAGATAATTCATAATAAGTCAATGGAAACACCGGGCTATGAAGAAAAAATATGTAATGTACTGTAATAAACAGGAATTACAATCAGTACAATACATTCACATTGATTCTTTTCACGAAAACAGAAAAAAATGGCTTGCAACTTTCTGTGAATTGCAATCAAATCTCATTTCTATCTAAAAATCACATCATAACCACAAGAAAGGCATGTCAAACTACAGACCAGTTACAGACACAAACACGTCCTAAATTAGCATCAAAACGAAGTACCTCCACCAGAGGTTCCCGAAGACCCAGCAACATCCTCTAATCTCAACGTCGTGGCTACTTCTTCAATCATCTTGCCCCTATCCGCCAAGCCATCCACAGCCACGTTCAGTCTTTTCAGCCAAATGTCGTGGTCAACAGGATACGGTGTTCCACAAAGACTATCTACATAATCAGCAAACGCCTTCAGCAAAGCCGAAACCTCACCCAGATGCTGCTGGATCACACGCTTTGCCCAGCTTATCTCCCTCCATTGCAGAGCAGATTCAATAGAATCTTGCGGCTGCATGTTCCCGCCACAAATAAAGAATAGCAAATAAACGAGGCTTTCAGCATCGGATGCAGGACAAAGTTTTCCATGCTGTAGTGCATGAGAAGACGAGAACTGTAAATTAATTGCGGGGCTATCTCTATCTTCCAGAACTGCACGCCCCCACGAGATTGGAACATACAAAAATCTGTCCCTATCAACCACGCGTATAATATTCTCAGGACATATATCACCATGCTGGATATTGGCCATCCCAGCACTTCTTAGAGCAGCAAGGCAGTCTCGGCAGCAGTGGATTGCCTCCTCGGGGCTAAATGGGCCATCCCGAGCAACTATATGAGACAGTGGCTCCCCAACTGGAGATGTCACGAGTATAGGTGTTCCACACCATGGGTGATCACATCGTCCCCCGGGACTTTCCTTCTTACAAGAACCCGAATGCAAGATTCGGCCAGAAGCAATTATTTCAGGCAAATACTTGCTTGAAACTCCTTGTTGCTTCAAGATGTTTAGTACTTTTGTTTGCCTCTGCACCTGATACCAAAGGCTCATATCTTCCCAAGATGGTTCAAGTCTGGATGGATGTGCACCTACGTATAAAGCCAACAATTCCACAGGATAATCCAGAGAGACAGCACTGTATAGAAAACAATTTCCTCCTAACAGTGACTCCTGTATTCTGAAACCTTTCTGGCCTTGCCGCTGGTCGTCTACTAACAATATCTCACCCTGCTTAAGCATCAAACGTGATGCTTGTTTTCTGAATGATGGACTATCACTTTGTTCGAGTTCGACAATCTCTCCTTGATGATGACTAGGCGGTTGGAAAGGGACCACCGCGTTGTCACTAATCTCCATGAGGCAGCATTCAATCCTACGCTTTTGAAGGCGGAGGCTGTGATCTGAGGCAAGTGAGGCTATTGATTTTCTTGGCGGTCCATTCCACTGGACGATTGAGTTGAAAGTTGCTAAAATCAGTTGTAGCGTTCCCAAGTCCCCCCAATTTGCATTTCCTAGCTTGTTCCATATCCGGTCCACCGGTGAGACACTGACTTCTGCATGATACTTTATCCAATCTGCCACACACTGGTACGGGTTATTCGAGTTCAGTTCAAGTTGACCAAGATCACCCCCAACTTTCACTACCCCTCCAAATTTAGAATCAAGAACTAGAAGGAAAACAGAATCACAGCTACTACTGGTATTGGACTTGCTCAGACTTCGGGAAATAAGTATATGAAAACCGTAAAAGAGGGCTTCACAGAGAGTCCTAGCCGACATCTTTAACTCGTTCCCTGACAATATATCAGGCTTAAATAAGACAAACTCGGCTACTTGATCCCAGTGAGCTTGTACTTCACCCCTATTTCTTGATATTAATGCTAAACCACGGAGCTCTTCAAGTCTTCCCCTAGATATTGCCTTTTCTACGGTATAAAACTTGGATCCTGGACGACGGGGACAAGCTACAAAGAATGGCAATGGTCCACTTTTACGCCAAAATGTGCGCCACAAGCAGTTGACAATGGCATGAAGGAAGTCTTCTACTGTGAGATACTCATCTTCTTTCAGATCATTGGAAGCATACGGTGAATAAGGCATACGGAACAGTTGTTGAAACAAGACCCCCTCCAAAGCTAAATCAAGCTTGTGAAGTTCATCAATCTGAAAGGGAGACCTAAAACAATCTTCCCCATTTGCCGAATCTGCATGTAAATTCTCATGTACCCAACCCTCAAGGTTCTGTGTAAATACTTCAAGATTAACAACTTTCTTTCCGTAGTCCTTAAGCCCTTTTAATACTCTTCTGGAAGTAGAATTAGAAACAAGCTTGCTAGAAGATGAAATTCCAGATAGACTTTGATTGGAGATAACTGCAACACACACACAAATGCACCAGTCAATAATCAAAAGAAGCTTATGTCACTACTAGTAGAAGAAAAGGAGACAAAAAGTATCATTGAAACAAACCAGAACTGGCCTTCCGGAAACTCCCCTCCAAACTTTGCCCAGGAGACGAACCAAAGTCATTTTGAGAAAGACCTGTCACATATGATTAGTGAGCTTAACATGCAACCCATATCTCACATTTCAGAATACAATGTACAAGTACACTTGGATTGAATATACAGACAAGTGTTCTATGGAATAACATACGAACCAGATTTAGTCTTCCTGAAACTTCCATCGAAACTTTGGCCTGGGGATGAGTTGAAGTCATTATTTCGAGAGCCTGTAGAGAACGCAAGGCATGATTAGAGAATGATGTTTTAGTGATATTCAAGCATATGTGGTAAACCAGGCACGTGGATATTAAATTTCGAAAATCATCCACCCAGCTAATCATTGGATAGATGCTTACATGCAAAGAGAAAATGAAGGCAAGACCGGGTAGGAAGTAGTTGGGAAAAGAAAAAAACTACTCTTTAAGTACCAAAACAGAAGGACATTGTTCGTAAATGGTAACAATAAAACAGTAACAACTACTATGCTATCATTCATAGACGTATTGAATGTTCTTCCAGTATATACCACCCAAATCACACGAGAGCAATGAGTACTAGTCAAAGAGTTATTGGTTGAGACTCAACCAAGACACAAAGGAAATGGAACCAGGCGGGCACGGGGTGGGTATGAGTATTAAATCTTGAGATGGCATCTCATCATTGGTTTGGTCGTTTTTTTTTTCTCATCACAAAATTCAATTATAATTGGGGCAGATCTTGTTCCTGGGAGGCCCTAACCCTTGCACTTGAAAAGATGTGCCCTAAGAGAGTACTTGCAAATTCTTATATGGCAATGGACCAAGCCTCATAATATATAGTAACATACAAGAACTAGCAAAAAAAAAAAATAGAAAACCACATTACCCATCAACTATTTCATTAATGTGCCAACAATGCAGCTCATATAAGTATAAATGTATTCCCAGAAAAACATTAGCATGCCAATGTAGAGAATAAGCATTAGCCAGAAGACAAACACATCATAGAAATTATTCAGAAAATGGGGAGAAAGGCTACATTCTAGTACAAAGATGTGCACAACAGTCTAAGAGGAGATAAGAATAACAAGTAGACCTGACAAGGAAGATAAGAAAATGCAGTCAATGTAATGCACAAATATATTAGAAGAACAAGCACTACCCAGAACACAAAAGGCAAAGAACATAAACATAAAATAAAATAAAAACCAATGCAATGTCAAAATATCCAGAAAATGGGGAGGGACCCAGATTTCATTTTTGCCAGTTCACAAAATTTTGACGGCAATTTTGTAGAAAAGATGGAAAATTTACAGTGCAAAGAGTGTGCGGAGAGAGGAATCACCTAATTTCATGGTGAAAACGAGATGGGATTGCTGAAAGATGAGAGCTTGTTAGAGAGATCTCAGGAGAAATCAGAAGGAGCGTAGTGGGTTGAGCTCAGAAAATGATAATGTGAAGGAGAAGAGAAGTTTCAGAGACGCCATTACAAGTAGAAGAAGCTGGGAGAGAAGCGAAAACAAGAAAAATGCTGCAATGTGTTGCAAAGTAGGAGAAAGGGAGAGATAGAGAGAGCTTGAAGAGAGTAATCAGAGAGAAGCATCTTCTGCATTTGCTTTGATGGAAGAGAGAGAGAGAGAGAGGGTTCGGGTCATGGGTCATGTGTCGGGTCATGACCAAAGCAAGGTGCTTGGTTGGTGTGTGTTTTGTATAATGATAATGATTGTGTCTTTTACTTGTGTAGTCAATGTTATTTGAGATAAGCATCATCTAGATGCATGAACTTAGATCAAATGTACAAATAGGTCACTTTTGACAAACTTTGTACAAATAAGTGTATGAACTTTTAATTTTGAACAACTAAGTTAAATTCACTAACGGTGTTAATTTTTTCGTTAAAAATAATTATATAATAGTTTATTTGTCGTTTTAATATGTCGAGCATGACATGTACATTGATGACTTGCCATATTTATGCGCAAAATATTAAAATAATTTTACGAGTCATATGTCAATTAATTATTATTTTTATATCTCTGCTCTCATCTTCCTTCCTACGATTTCTTCATCTT
>JAYMTH010003012.1:0-11545 GCA_036897465.1 Pelargonium australe | reverse complement strand
ATTCAAATCAGGCGCTTCACCCCCACTACTCAACATCACACCCCCCAGAGCGTTTGCCTTTGACCCCATTCAAATCAGGCGCTTCAGCGATGTTAATAAACATTTTCCGACTATCTACTAGACAAAACCATGTGTCACGTGTCGAGCTGGCAAACGGGCCAACGTGACATGATTCGATCAATAACATCAGGCCCATACCGAAAAAGTGGTTCGATATGCATACTTGCTCTTATTGGGCCGGCCCATTAAGAATCAAGCCCAACCCATCGGCCCATTTGCAGCCCAAACACAAGTATCATTACTCCAAATAAAATAACCAGAAGTTTAGTTGCAATGCAACAACAAAACTGACCTCGTACTTTCACAAAACCAAGAATTACGAGTTCTTGTCGGTTTAAAAATCCATAATTGAATCAAACTAGTTCTCCTTGTCCTAATTGTACTAGGAGACCTTTTTTTTTTTCTTCTACTAAACAGACAAGAACTCATGAAGACTCGGGAATTTTATTGTATCCTATATAAATAGTCCCATGCAAAGAACAGAGCTCAGATTGATTTCAATGGCTGCTACTAATTACATGACCCTCTCTGTGCTTCTTGTTCTTGGCATTTTCTCTGTCTTCTCCAATGCCTATCATTATCAACACCCTCTCAAAGTCTGCAAATTTACAGCAATTTATCAGCTCGGAGACTCCATGTCCGACACCGGAAACTTGATCCGGGAGAGCCCTTCCGGCGCCGGCTTCCCGTTTGCTCATCTTCCCTACGGTAAAACCAGACAGTCTCTGTTCAAGAATGTCACCGGAAGATGCTCCAATGGCCTCCTCATGATTGACTTTATTGGTACTATATATTTAGGTTTTAGAATATATGGTTGTTTTGAATATACAATTTTTTACTGAATATGTATTTAAATTCTCTGTTTTTTTATTGTTGCAGCTAAAGCAGCTGGTGTTCCTTTGTTGGAGCCTTATTTGAAGAGAGATGGGAGGTTTGGTCATGGTGTGAATTTTGCTGTGGCTGGGTCAACTGCTTTGACTTCTGAGGTTCTTGCAGAGAGCAATGTTGTGAACCCTGTCACCAACTCTTCTCTCAGCAAGCAGCTTCATTGGATGACCAAACACTTCAACACAACATGTCTTGATCACCATGGTATGTATACACTTTCTTATCTTGTATCTTAGTTCATGTCAATCGTGTCGTGTCAACATTAATGTCCTTGTTTTAAACGCATGTGTAGTCATGATCGTGTTTTGTGTTTGTAAACATGTTCAGTCTTTCAGCACAATTACTAAACGTACCATATTCGTGACATATGTAGATTGTGTTGAGAAGCATAAATCAGCTTTGTTCATGGTTGGAGAGATTGGAGGGAATGACTACAATTATGCTTTGTTTGGAGGCAAAACCATTGAGGATACAATGAAACTTGTGCCTGATGTCATCAAGAGCATCAAACATGCCGTCAAAGTAAGTACACGTGTCACATCTAACATAACTCGCTTTTTTTTCTTTTTCTTTTTTTCACGTCACATTACGATTGACATTCAACTAATTCGCATAATATTTTCTTACAGAAAGTGATTCACCACGGCGCCAAACGCGTGATAGTTCCCGGAAACTTCCCAATTGGTTGCTTCCCTATCTATCTCACATCGTTCCACACCAACGACTCAACAGCCTACGACGAGTTCCACTGTCTCAAGGGACTAAACGAGTTCGCGACGTACCATAACGATCGCCTCCAAGAAGCTATCAAGGACCTGAGACAAGAACATCCCGACGCGACCATAGTATATGGAGACTACTACAATGCGTTCCAATTCCTCTACCGTTTCGCTGCTCTTCCGTGGAAAAGATTTGAGACGGATTCGTTGCAGAAAGCTTGCTGTGGAACGGGCGGAGACTACAACTTTAGCTTGGCAAGAATGTGCGGATTTCCGGATGTTTCGGTTTGTCCGAATCCCGGGAAGCGCATCAGTTGGGACGGAGTACATTTGACTGAAAGGTCTTATTACATTATGGCAAGGTGGCTCATTGCTGACATGTTACCTCAACTTCAATGCATCCCTAATTAGGACTCATGTTTGGATCTTTTATGTGACAGTTTCTGTTAGGAGTTTAGTTTGGGGAATTTAAGGTTTGGCTTATGTAGTAAGTATACTTATGTTTTAGTCAATTCTTGTGAATGAGACTCAATTGTGTGTTCTTTACACCAGCAATTCACGGTTGCTAGTTTCTAATAACCCTAAGCTTCTTGCGTCCTCACAGTCTCTCTTAATACTAAGAATTTGTTTCATAACATGACACAAGATACGAACAGTTCTTATCTTTTAATCTCTCGTACATCTAAAAATTTGTGTCACAACATGACACAAGATAGGAACACATACGTGAAATTAACGTTTTAAGATTCACATAATTTGTAATTATGTGCTCCAAAATACACACATGATAAAGCTCACACGTTAAATTTTGAGCTCCAAAATACACTCGGATTTTGCCCTAAAAAAAGTTGACCAATAAAGTCAATGCATTGAAGGGTTCAAAAACCGTGCGCCACGTGTAATTATGAAAGCACAAAATTGTCCCTGCCTTCTCAGTTTCCTTATAAAAGAGTGACGATTCAGTGGTTCAATTCAACCCGATAGAAACTGATCAACGGAGAGGAAGAAAATGGGTCGGAGAAATGCTTCAAAGCTTGCAGAAAATCTCAACTCGGTGAGATTACATAAAGTTTTTGTTTTTGCCTTACAAAGTTTGCTCCTTTTTTCTGTCTTCTTGTATGTTTTTGGTCATAGAAATAGCTTGTGCTAGTTGGGTCATGGCGGGATTTAGGGTTTTAATCTAGAGAGCTACGTGGGTTTTGGGTTAAAAAGTTTGTACCTTTTCGAAGCACACCAGAGTCACATTTTGCTACTTGTAGTTGTAGGGTATGTTTGCTATCTTGAAGAAAATATCATGAAAGTGTAGTGTCATCAATGAATAAAATGGAACAGTGTTGTGATTTGTTGGATAGTTGATTCTTTAACACTCCTTGTTGTGATCCCATACTAGTATTATGTTTGTTTGCTTCAACTAATCTTACAACACAACACGTTTAGTAGTCGTGTTGGGCATCCAAAACATGCACCCACGATTAATTAGTTGTGTTGTGACATGCACGGCAGGCCCAACACTAACATTTAACGGTATAAATGTAAATTGATCATAGTAGCGTGTTAGTGTTGGGTCTTGTCGTGTCAAATGTGCTAGTTCTATTGTGCATAATTTGTCGGATCGTGTTTGTGTCGGGTCTACACGACCTATTTAGTTACCATTATGTCATGTTCCTGTTGGGCCGTGCAAATGTTGCAATGTATTTACTCAGTTCAAATCACTTTAAGATAGCATTTAGATTTGATTTGTTGCTCATGAATGGGGATAAATAATCAAAATGGGAATGAGATTCTCATTGTTCATGTTTGTATTATGATTGATTGGTCGTGAAAGTGATTTTCGAATGGGAATCTCATTTCCGCTCTTGATTCTCACTCCCATTCCTAATAATTGAATCCAAAATCTTCCTAAGATTCTCTCATCATATTTTCAATTGAATATACTCCAACTCTTCCTTTTATGGTTTTGTACATACTTACATGCTTGGATGTTGTAACTTGTTTGTTGGTCGGCTTATGTTTTTGTATCTCAGTACGATTTATTAGTGATTTGGGTTGTTTTGGTTAGTAACACTGAATCAACATTTGCAACATAGCAGCAAAAAGTACATTAGGTGCTACGGACTATAGAAGTTGGATTTTACTCTGTGCTTATTTACATGTTAACTTGAGTTCTCCCAGTTCTATTTAGGCATTGCTAATGTCCTTACGATAAACATGTCCAAACCACATTAAATGGCTTTTCGTCTCCTTATTTTTTATTGAAGATACTCCAGCTCATGTATTGATTCATTTTTAGTGACATGCATGTATAATATCATCTATTTGTGGGTTGTTTTTTATTTTATACTGTATGATTTGTGATTTGGGTGTGGTTTTTTGTTTATAACACTAAATCAACATTTGAAACATAAGCAGCAAAAAGACCTACACTAGGTGTTATAAACCATATTTGCTGAGTTTTAAATGTAGTCCTTTAAGATGTATCTTTTGACAGTTTTATTTAAAGCCAAGGGCTAACATGGGTTTTGTTTATTTAATGTTTTTTTAATCATCTCGAGAATCCTCCATGACCAGTTGTGATCTTTATTTCATTTTCTACCATGTTTTGGGAAGAGTCTAGTTTTTTGGTTCATTAAACCCCAATCGTTCTCTAACCTGTTTTGAACTATGCCATTCCAATTGAAGCAACCCGAGACAAAGTCTACTGAGGAGAGAGTCGAATCACAGCCCGACATCATAAATCAACCTGTGGAGGGAACAAATTTGCAGCCTAAGAAAACTTCATCAAAGAAAAGTATGACGAAGCCAAAAACTTTTGCTAGGCGATCTGTGCGCGTTCAAAATGCAGGTACTTCTGCGCCAAACAGAAACCAGCCCGTGAATGAAGAGATTACTGTTAGTGAAAGCGAAGAAGGTGAATCATCTGGTGATCATGAGGAGGAAAAGCTCCCTGAACCGGCCCAGAATGAGAAAACCATTGAAGAAAAGACTAACTGTCTTTTAAAACTATTGGAAGCACGGGAGAAAACCATAGAAGAACTGAAGTCTAAGGTCCTTTAACAGTTCAGCTCTTGAAGTGTTGTGTATATATAATACCATTATATATGTGTTTGTTGATGATATTCATTCATACATGCCAGGCGCCGGAAGCAGATACTAGATACAAAAGCTTGTACATTGATTCCCAAAAGAAGGTTTTGTTTATCTATTCTGTGTTCTCATCATCTTCAAGTATTGTGCAAGTGATCTAACTCACATTCCTCTTTTGTTTGCAGATTGAAGTTCTGGCAGAAGAAAATCGTCAGCTAGCTTTGAAATTAGAACACGCCCGTGGCAAAATTGAAGTGGTATTTGCTCCTTGTCTTTGAAGGGATCATTGATATGTTTGTTTTATAGAAAACTAACTAATATACTCTCATTTTTACCTTAACCAACATTACCATTTATCCCAAGCTTACACTTTATGAAGGTTCTAGTGCACTTAGTTCAGCCATAAAGTGGGTTTTAAATTGATTTTTATCCAATGTTTTTTTATGCAGTACGAGATGTGGAGTCATGGAAGTCTGTCCAAATCTGCAGATGCTGGAATAAACAGCACTCAAGCAGTTTGCAATGGCCATCCTACTAATAATGAGCCAGAAGAGACAACAGTCAACGCATTTAAGAAGCGGAGAGTTGATGGGAACAACTAGAGATATAGTTAGGGGCCGTTTAGTCGTAGAAAACCGGACAAATACCCCACAATTTTCATTTTGTTTTCCAGTTTTTTTTCGATTATGTTTGGACGGAAGTATGCTATGTTGAAAATGTGAACTTTTGAGATTGACTTTAGAATCTAAAAACTATATTGAAAATCATTTGCAGCAAAATCATCTATTTATTGTAGAGCAATACTACTTCGATACTATGCCGAAAATATCAAAATTTACACTTACATTACATCTGAAATTCCAAACAGACTGTTATCTAGGACTTGAATTTCTACTGATCTTCCAGAGAAGGGAAGGAAAAAATGTTTCTAGGTGTTGCAGGTCCTTCAGAATCACCTCCCTCATCTGCCTCTTCTGCTATGTCAGGTTGTGGGGATGAAAAGTCCAAGCACATTCCTTGTATCACTTGTTCATATGAAGCTGAGAGATCTTGGGAGGTGATTTGGTGGTACTCAACTAACTGGTGGAGGCACTGGTTTTCTCTGGTTAGATTTGCATTTTCATTGGCTAATCTTGATTTCTCAGCTAGCAAAGCCTCCAATTGCAGCCTCACCTAAACAGACAAGTTCAAAAAAAAAAAACTCAAGGCTCAGCCAATCTGTATTTGAAGCTATGATCAAAACAAAACTAGATGAGAAGTGAAAGAGAGTACCAACCAGATCATCTTCCTCAGGCCTAATTCCTTTAGCAAAACCGTCGCGAAGCCTCCGGTTCTCCTCCTCAAGAATAGTGCACCTCTCTTGCATGAAACATAAATCGGATTTTATAGATTTCAGTTCTCTTGCAAATGTAGCTGCTTTTGTTGCCATGGAGAGTGCAAGCTGCAAAATGTGTAAATGTGAATGTGTAAGTAATTGCTTTACCAGCCAGTACCATGTATCATATCTAAGAAACTGAATAGAGAAAGATAGTGAAACCAACATTTTTGGCTTTATTTAACTTGGCATTCTTTGGATTTTGCTCAGCTTTCTTCTCTGCAATATCATCTTCATCCTCTGAACATTCATTTGGATCGTACTTTCTCTTCGATCCTGTCTTGATTAATTTTGCATTTTCTTGAACCTCTGAGCCCTCAACTTCTTTGATCTCTGTACTCTTTAGACTGGTATTAAATATATCAGTCAATGTGGGTGGTCCAGCTAGATCTCTAGCTCCCTGAAAACAGAAAAGGCAGGCACTTGTTTAGCTTCTTATATATGATTGGAGGGCTTTTTTTAAGTTAAGATCACAGATTCAATACAAATCAGTTTTGATTCCATTTAACCAACCAAGTAAATCCAAAATTTTGAAAGAACCCTTTTTGTCTGTAGATTCTCAAAATCAAACTTTTAATCCAAAATTGTGAACTTTAAGCAAAATCAAGCTCTATTGAAACAAATTCAATTCAACCCAGTTTCGATTCAATTTAACTAAGCATGTAAATCCAAAATTTTGAAAGAACCCTTTTGTCCGTAGAATCTCAGAATCGAACTTTCAATCCAAAATAGAAAACTTTAAGTAAAATTAAGCTCTATTGAAGTTGATGAGATGGCTTAGATTATTACCTGAAGAGCATTGTCCAGATTGTTAGATAGCTGAGACAGAGTATTGGAAATGGAGTCAAACCCTCTGAGCAGCAACAACGAATCTTCCTTCAATTGGTCGGCCCGATCTGATTTCCCAGCTCTCTGCAACGAAACCCAGAAAACCCATCACTCCAATTTCAATCAAACACTAGTAATAACCAAATCTACAGAGAAATCGATAAATAGATCAAAACAGAGCACCAGAGAACTCACGATTTGTGTGGGCGAAGAGTGGTCGCTTCGAGTCTCGATGAGCGAGTCGACTCGGCCACGGAGAGTGCTCCAGAAGCGCTTGTCGGAGGAGGGACTGAAGGTCGGAGAAGCCATAGCCGAGCTCGGAGACGCTGTGTCCACTGAAGCTGCCATGAGAGTGAGTCAGAGACAGAGGAGATCGTAACGGCTAGTTTTTATCTTGTGAAGCTTTTTAGAGGGATGGGATTTAAATAGATTTTAGTGGAGCAACGTTACAATAAATTTACTTGAATTGAATATTCATTGAATTTAAGTATTTATTTATCTACGTGGATTTTCTTGGACTCAACTGAGTCCAATGCTTTATGGTCAATTAATAAAGGAACGGTGATTTCTTCCGCACCCTGGTGGGACCCAGGTGAATCCAACGGCTGTGATTTTGTGTAGTGAATTTTAAGTACTGTTCTTATAAATATATATAGGTTGATGTGTTCTTTGACTTTCTGCTCCTTGTTAGGTTGAGAGTGTTAGTTTTCAAAAATCAAAACACTTATCAAAGTTTGGGAATGTCCGAATATGTGCTACTCGAAATTTAACCCATATTTTTAAATTTGCGTTTTGCGTTAATAGACCCAAGTATTGAATTGTGACTTTTGGTAGTCGTCTCTGAGAAACAAAAGATATAACCGAAAACATAGCAAACGGACGAATACAACAAACACGTCATCATTAAGAGTCGCTAAATGGAGCCCACAAGAATTGCTGTAGACAAGCTCAATCATGAGATAAAAACAATTTTAGCACAAAATCCCGAAAGATTGAGACAGTCCTGAAGATAGGATTAGACTTTTTGTCATTTCCAGCCCCGACTAAAAACTTGAATTGTCACGTCTATATGAAATATGAGAATTCATGTACTATGCAACAACACTTTTTCTGCAAAACCATAAGAGAATCTTTGATCTCTACCTGTCCATATAAATAACTTCTAAGAGGAATATCATATGATTATTTAGTAGTGAAATACACTACTCAATGAAAAAAGCCCAAATATAATTAGTAGCACAAACTTTAGAAATTGCATGTTTTGCTATATATTGGGCAAACTATGTCTAGTTTATGGGCAATCTCTAAAACTAAAAAACCAGCATATAACAAAAACTAAATCATGTTTTGCTATATAGAACACTTCTGATGCCTACTCTTTGAAAAGATGAATCTATTGAGTCCATGTAGCTATGCTAGTTCATGTAGTAATAAACTTGTAAACCTAAAATTCAAAACCCTAAGGGAAGCTCAAATAAAGATTAGGCCAAGGCAGCAACATACATTGGATTGGAGCTCCTATTCAGTTTGCTTGATTTCAAGACCCCTGAGCTTCGATTCCAATTCGTCCCCTCTATCAGCGCCACCTTCCTCGTCATTCTCGTCTAACAGTGCCAGCATATCAGGGGAATTCTTGAAGATGTCCTTTAGTTCATCAACCCCTTCATCAGATATGAAATAACCATTAATGTTCAGCAACTTAAATCGCGGTTTGTTCACAACAGACTGGGCCAAAATCCTTGCCCCGGCCCTTCTAATCATGTTAGCGTTGAGATCAACTTCAATAAGCTGGCTATGATCCTCTTCCAAAGCTTTGCCAATCAAAATAGCACCTTCGTCCTTCAATTCATTCTCGCCCAGATTTAACTTGGTTAGAAGTTTTTTTGCAGCTATACAGGCTGCTAAAGAAGAAGCAGCTTTGGCTGTAATATCATTTCCAGCCGTATCCAGGACTTCAAGTGAAGGTGCAGACTCCTTGAGAGCATTGGCGAGAGCTTCAGCCCCATCATCCTCCAAGTTCAGATAACTGAGGTAAACCTCGGTGAGATCAACAAATGCATGTAACAATTTGCTTAATGAAACCCCAGCCTCGACACCAAACATAATGTCACGCAGATCAAGCTTCTTCAAATGTGCACAAGTAGCAAGTGCTTCAACTAGAGAAACTCCCCCCTCCGAGCCTACCCTTGTAGAAGAACACCTGAAATGCTCCAATGCAGGAGAGCGCTTCACAATTCAGAAATAGCAACCGCCCCTTCATCGCCTGTCATGTTATTGTGAAAGTGAAGGACCCTAAGTTTCTCCGTGGAAGGAATAAGCTCACTGACCGCTCGTGCAGCTTCCTCTGAGATGCCATCATTCATCAGATAAAGCTCTTCTAAGTTACTTTGTGATTTCAGGAGCGCCGCAAATGCCCTCACTCCTTTTTCACCCATGGCATTGTTTGAAAGGTTTAGACACCTCAATTGACAACCTTCCAGCACCGAGGAAAACATCTGCATGACTTGAAGAGCTTCTTCCTCTGGTCTTACCGCGATAAAATCAGATAGGTCTACTTCTGTCAACTGATCTTTGATGGATAACAAAATGGGCTCGGCAACACGGGCTGCGCCCATTCCAAAACTTCTATTGCTAAAGCATATCTTGGTATATGAGTTTCCCGGTACACTTAATGGTTTTAGAAGCACCTCAGCCTCGTCTGCTTCAATGAAGGACCGTTCACCCCCAGATATATCAAAAATAGTTTCATGACCAGCTACAACCTTGTCCACTACCACCAACTCTTCCTCTCTATCCTTCTTTATTTCGGGGCCTCTTTTAAGAACTTCCAACATGAGCTTACTGGATTCTTTGGCATAAAATTGTACGGCAGAAGTCCCATCGCCATCCAGTTCCTTCTCAAATAATTGGCTTGCAGTCGCAAAAGCTAATTCTTCTATTTCCTTTGAAGATTTCTCGGCCTCCTCTTTGCTCGGCATGCTGCCATACTTTCGAGTAAAAAAGGACGGAGTAGTGAGATTCTTGGTCATAAGCTCTACAAGCATTAGCCTGGTACTTTGGCTAGGTGGCCAGAGTTTGATTGGCATTGGACGTGATTGAAAATTTGGCGATCTAGCATCCATGTCAGTGTATCTGAAACCACAAAATGCATCTAAATTAACATTCTAACTTCTAAAAACATCAAGATGCAAATCAAAACCTTGCACACAAACACTAGCAAATACCATTTACCAACATAACAAGTAACATAAAGATATTTAAATTGTTACTTTCAAGAATCAAATACATCACTGATAAAACAGGGAAACTAATGATACAGGACTAGCAAATATTCCAATTCAAAACTGAATTTTGAAGCAAACCCACACAATAAACTATGACTCCTGAGAAACAAACCTAGAAAATTCTTGAAAATTCCCTTAAAATAACAGCAAGTCAGCAACCATCTCTCAACTAAACCACAATTAAATAACTAGTATATTCATACAATTATATCTCAACACAAACTTTAATCAGAACAAATTCAGCAACTCAACAGTTCAATACATCCCATTCACTCATCTGTCAGAAACAAATGATAAACACTGAAAATTAAAATTAAAAAGCATACCAATCCGTTTGGTTTCTGAGAAAATCGCAAGAACGAAAACAGTGAAATTGCAAATAACCAAAAGGTAAATAATAGCAGTACCTTCGATAATCGAACCCTAAATTTCCTGGAGAAACCAGTAAACCCTAGAAATGAAAGCGAGAAAGAGGAGCAATTGAGAGTGAGAAAATTAAATTGGGAATTGGGATTTAAATTTTTCACTCGGTGTTGATCATGTCATGTGAATAATGATTGGTTGCTTGATTCGGAAAATCAAAAGAAAGCGGGATTTGGAGGGAAAATAATTCTTTTTCTTCTCTAATTCAAATATTTGGAGCTGCGTAGATTTTCCGCTTCCATGTGGTTGAAAAGACTTAACAACCCCCAGTTTTAATTTCTCTTACCACGTCAAGCCGTTTTGGGCTTTATCTGGCCCAATAAATGTCATTGGGATTTAAAAGACCAAGCGTTCGGCCCAAAATAAGGTCCAGTTTCAACTCCAATAAGAAAGTTCTTGCAGCAAGAAATATATATTATTCAGAAAAATAAAAAAATGAATACAAACAGGGAGATTAAGATCCTAAAACCTAAGTTTCAAAAAAAAAAATCCTAAAACCTTGACTATACATAAAATCGGGTAGATTAACTAACTCATGAGACATCCGATTCGCAAAAAGAAGACAAATGCTAAACAATAGTCTACCAATAACTCTCACGTGACTGAAATCAGAGTCACTTATGGCGTTGAAAGCGTGATCTCATCCACCGGTCACTGGCTCAAATCAAAGTTTCCCCGATCACCCAAGCTTTGGCCTCTATTGAACCTTTGCAAAAATTGTAAGGAATTACTGACGGGTGAAATTTGATTTATTCACTTATCAATTCGGTTGATTGAATCAACTCAATTTTTACATAAAGTGAACCAAAAGAGTGAATATGTACTATTTTTAGAGTTTCTAACTTCTAGCCATCCTAAAATATATCATTTTCTTATAAGATTTA
>JAYMTH010003011.1:0-11549 GCA_036897465.1 Pelargonium australe | reverse complement strand
TTCATCAAACTTCAGATACCATCGCCTCGAAGCCTGTTTTAATCCATAAATGGACCTTTTCAATTTGCACACTAGATGCTCATTTCCTGGTTTCACAAAACCATCAAGCTGAGTCATGTATACTTCTTCATATAAACTGTCATTCAGAAAAGCAGTATTGACATCCATCTGGTGAAACTCGATGTTGAATTGCGCAACAAGAGTCATGACAATTCTAAAACCATCTTTAGTAGATATAGGTGAAAAAGTCTTTGTGTAATCAATGTCTTTTCTCTGTTTATAGCCTTTAGCTACAAGTCTGGCCTTGTACCTCTCAATATCACCAGTTGAAGTTCTTTTCTTCTTAAAGACCCATTTGCACCCAACATGTCTGAAACCATCAGGTAACTCAGATAGTTCCCAAACTTGATTATTATACATAGAAACTATCTCCCCATTCACCGCCTTCCACCATTTAGAAGAATGAGGACTTGACATAGCTTGCTAAAAGGAGATCGGGTCAGTGTCATCAACAACGTCTTAGTCAAACTCCTGCAAATAGACTATGTAGTCACTTGAAATTGTAGGTCTCCGAGTTCTCTGCGATCTTCTCAATTCAACTGGTGGTTCCATGATCACTAGAGGGTTCATATTATCATCAACTGGATTTCGTTCAACATCCTCACGTCGATCAGAAAAGTCCAACATAGAGGGATGTGGAAAAAACGGCTCTAAAAAAACCGTTTGCTCCTCATGAAGATCAATAATCCTTGATACAGAACTCTCACTATCCAATTCATCCTCAAAATAAATCGCGCGATCTAACTCTATGACTATGGTAGTGTGAGTGGGTCAGTAAAATGTACTCCCTCTGGACCCGGAGTACTATCCAATGAAGAACCCGCTGACTGTTCGTGCCTCCAACTTCTTAAGTTGGGGATTATACGGTTTCACCTCTGCCCTAAACCCCCATATATGAATGTGCCTTAAACTGGGCTTTCTACCAGTGAAAATTTTCAAATAGAGTCTTAGGCACTGAATTACTGGGAACTTGATTCAACACATATACGACAGTCTTTAGGGTATCTCCCCATAAAAATTCTGTCAATGAAGAATGGTTTATCATGGTTCTGACCATGTTCATCAGCGTACGATTTCTTCTTTCTTCAACTCCGTTCTACTGAGGAGTGCCTGACATTGTTTACTGAGCCTCAATGTCGCATGCTTGTTAGTATTGAGCAAAAGGCCCAAGGTTCCTTCCAACCTCAGTATATCTACCACAATTCTCTCCGCCCCGATCAGATCTAACATATTTGATCTTCTTTCCAATTTTCAATTCATCTGTTGCTTTGAATGCTCAAAGGGCATCGAGAGATTCAGATTTTTCATGCAGCAATTCAATCCACCCATACCTTGAATGATTTTCAATGAAAGTGATGTAATATCTGAATCCTCCCATAGTAGAAGGTGTTATCGAGCCGCAAATATATGTATGAGTCAGGCCTAGGATGTTACAAGATCTATTTGCGCATTTCGTTCTAGCTCTAGTATGAAGTTTTCCCTTAATGCAATCAACACATATATCAAAATATGAGAAGTTCAGATCATGTAAAACACCTTGTTTGACCATCCTCTCTAGTCTTTCTCTATAGATGTGCCCTAGACGTTTGTGCCAATGCATAGAAGAGTTCTCATTAACTCTTTGACGTTTGCATTCAACAACATTATTAGCACCAACATAAGAAGATGATTCACATATATCAGGACTGCCTTCAATTCTATAAAAATCATTCAATAATGATGCAAATCCAACAAGAATAGAATTGAAATAGATGCTAATATTTCCATTACTTTTCCATAAGGAATATCGATAACTATCCAAAAGGGAACTGGAGATTAAGTTTCTTCTAGCATTGGTAACATATACTACATCATACAAATTCAAAAAAATGTCTTGAACGCAAGTGCAATACTACGTGCCCCACATGTATAACTGTTGCCTTATTTCCTTCCAGTGATAAGACAATATTTTCTCCTTTATTTGGCATTCTCTTGCTTCCGAGACCCTTTAATGTGTTTGTCACATGTACAGTGGCACCTGAATCTAACCACTAAGGGTTAGAAGAGATTTCAAAATTGTTGGATTCAAAACACACTAGAGTCGGAGGATCGAAATCAACATGGACAAACTGAAGTGAACTACCTTCCTTGGTTTGTCTCATATTTAGCTTTCAACATTCAGTCATTCTATGCCCACTCTTCTTACCGTAGAAACATTCTTTTTTGAAGGAGACTCTGGTCTTAGGACCCAACTGCAGCGTTTCACCCTTCTTCTTCTTAGCCCAACTGACTTTTGACTTGTAAGATTTTGGTGCAACTATGGGTCTCTTGCCTTTACAGTCAAGTACATCATGTATGGAGCCAAATGCTTGAGACATGACATTCGCTTCAGTCATCAATGATCCTCATTTCTTAATAGATTCTTCCTCCTGAGTTAGAGTTACTATGAAGATCACTTCATCAATTGACCAGATGCTCTGTTGAGATTTGTAAGAGGTCTTCAACATAACAAACTAAGAGGGGAGATACTCCAGAGATCTCCATACCAAGGAACTCTAATCTAGAGAAACACCCAAGCTCTTAAGCTTGGTGTAGTAATTCACCAACTTCAGCAAATGATCTTTAACCGCAGAAACTTCATCGTAGCGAGTAGAGTACAACTCGAGTGATAGTATCCAATCTGACTTTTCTCAAACTTCTTCAATTTCTCACCAACAGTCGCAAGAAATTCCACCGTAGTATCCTTTAGGGATGCTCTGTTTGATGTTCTTCTCGATAGTGTACTTCATAATCGTCAGACAAATTCTGTTTGAGTCATACCACTGTTTATGATACGCTCTTTCGACAATTGTGGATTGGTCAGTTAGATCTTGTGGCTTATGTTCTCTCAAAGCCAGATCGTCTCTCGAGATGACCAAGTACATGTCCAGAGAATCTATCCAATCATCATAGTTAATCTCATTCAAAGTCTTGATGGTTGAAGTTGTTGAAAGGGACCTGAGCAAGAAACGCGAAAACATCAATTATGTTTTTGTAACATAATTGTAAAAAAAAGTTTAAACTACGAATCTCGGTTTATACAACTCCAACCCAATGTTCATTGTAACTCCGCCTAAGGGTCCCAAATTACAATAAACCAAAACAAGACTGGACATGCATGTCAAAAAATTGGTCTGGTGTGTGACCAAGATATAATAGTCATTATACACACAAAATGTCTGTAGCGTATTTGTACCGATAGGATATAAAGAAAACTAAAACATATGTATCCATTATGCCGGAGTTTTAAAGTGTGATTCAAAACACAAAATTGTGTTGATAACGTCACACCGATAAGACATGCCCATAATCATCACAATTTAATCACATCACAAAATTTATAATACTTAAATTCAAAGAACATAGTATTATTTTAAGTATCAATCTACAAAACATATTATAGGAATATAATTATAAGAAGGAAATTTCCTTTAAATCAGTATCCAATTAATTGTATATATTCTGTTTCCAGATTGTGTATATTTCCTTATTGTGTAGAGTTGACTAATATGTAATTAGCCTATATATAGAGGCTTATATGTAATAGTTGAACAAGGGTGAAATACAATTATCTTTCATGGTATCAGAGCAGGTTCATCCAACCCTACAATATTCTCTTCCCAATCCAATTTTCATACTCTCCTCCGCCGCACTCTATTTCTTCTCTATTCTTCTTTGACTTCTTATACCTATCATCATAATAGTGATATCAAATTTCACTGCAAGCTCAGCAACACACTAAGCACAAGTATACCATTATATATATTTGTTTTCTTTCTCTTGTGAAACACTTACACAGAGACACATACCATTTCCATTAGAACCATCATTCCACTTCATCATTTCACCGTGATCCATGGCAGCCCCAACCGAGTCTGTATCATCATTGCCTCTGTCACAACCAGAAATTATAACTTCCAATGTTGTCGCATCATCAACCACTCTCTCAACTGAGACCACATCCCTTGGTGTCTCTATGCCGCAGATCTCAGTCGCATCCGTGCAACCATCACTGCCTAATGTGGGCTCATTACCAATTGCTCATTCTCTTGGACAAATGCATCCTTTGCTGCTGCCAACTATAGGACAATTCGGTTCTCTCGGAGCTTCCTCGACGACACTACCTTATGGTTACGGTAACAATTCCTCTCCTATTCAGTCTACGAATCTGCCGTTGTTGCTCTCATCTGCTACTCAACTTGGTACATCACTTGCCTTGGCTTCTCGTGAATCTCGACAACTTACGGTACCTTCTGCTCCTCCTTTTTTCTGCACCAAGCATAACTCATTTGGTCAGCATTAAATTAAATGGGAGCAATTATTTACTTTGGAGGTCGCAATTTGTACCTGTTCTATTTAGTTACAATCTTGTTGGTTTCATTGATGGTTCTGTTCCATGTCCTCCATCTATAGTATTTGATTCTGAGAATCCCCCTGTGAGTAATTCTGAATTTCATGATTGCATCCAATTGGATCAATGTTTGCGATCTTGGATCAACGCTACAATGACTGAGGAGATTTTATTGGACACTTATGACTTGCGGACATCTCGAGATGTGTGGATTGCTTTGGAGCAGCGCTACGTTAATCAGTCCAATGCTAATGCATATGATCTTCGACTTCGATTGCACAAGTTGACCAAAGGAGATCGTTCCATGGAAGTTTATCTACGTGAACTGAAAAGTACAGCTGATGCACTTGCTGCCATTAATTCCCCTATCTCATCATATGATTTGGTTTCTTATGCATTGGCAGGCTTACCTCGAGAATATGAAAGTTTTGTTACCACTATTACTCATGGAGGAACTATCTTAACATTTGATTCTTTGAGAACTAAACTTTTGCAGCAGGAACAACGTCTCAAGATATATGATTCTGGTTCAACTGAGACGGCTTATACTGCAACCTCTATTACAAGAAGCTCTCCCCATAGCTCTAATAGAGGATTTGGTTATCGTGGACGTGGTAGGAGCCAATATAGAGGTAGAGGACATGGTCGTTATCAGCATGGTCGCTCACAACATCAGGCTTCTCAGTTTGGTAATGGTTCTGGACCTACTTTTCCTACTTCTCATTACTCTAATCGATCTACTAGTAGCTTTTCATCAGGTAATGAAGGTGTGTTGGGTCCTCCACCTGGACGTAATGGACAGCTTTGTACTATTTTCCGTTCCTCAGATCATGAACCTTTTCGTTGCCCGCAACGCTACAATATTAATGTCCTTCCAAATGAGCTTCCCAAGTCTTTTTCTGCTCTTCAAGTCGGTGATACCAACCCTGCTCCTTGGATTCCCGACACTGGTGCCTCAGCTCATATGACTCCTCAGACAGGTAATTTATCTAATATCTCTCCATATTATGGCTATTCTAAGGTTTTAGTAGGAAATGGTACTAAACTTCCCATTATGCATATTGGGCAAACTCTTTTGCATACACCGCATCGCTCACTCAGACTTAAAAATGTTTTACATGTTCCCCATTTAACTCATAACCTATTGTCTGTTAAAAAGTTATGTTCTGATAATAACTGTGAAATGATTTTTGACTCATCTTCTGTTTCAATTAAGGACAAGAGTACGGGGAAACGACTTCTCAACTCAGTCAGCACATCCAGTGATCTATACCCTTTGTCATCTACCTCTGTCTCTGCCATAAATAAGTCAGCTTTAGTTGCTAAGGTTGATGGTGAGATCTGGCATCGTCGTTTAGGACATCCTAGTCCTGCAACTCTATCAATGTTAAAGACTATGAATAGTATTAATAGTTCTAGTTCTTTCTCTAATTTTTGTTCAGACTGTCAAATAGGAAAATCTAAGAATTTACCTTTCTCTCCTGTTGTGCATTCTACCACTTTTCCTTTCCAACTTATTCATTCTGATGTTTGGCAGTCACCTGTGGAATCTTTTACTGGTTTCAAATATTATGTTTTATTTATTGATGATTTCACGCGTTATACTTGGTTGATACCAATGAGACTCAAGTCCGAAGTTTTTAGACATTTTTGTACTTTTCAAAAATTTGTTGAAAATCAGTTTCATTCTACTATCAAATGTTTTCAAAGTGATGGCGGGCTTGAATATGATAATAATGAGTTCAAACGTCATTTTCGGTCTCATGGTATAGCTTTTCGCCTTTCGTGTCCTAAAACCCCACAACAAAATGGGGTGGCGGAACGCAAGCATAGGCACATAAGTGAAATGGCTCGAACACTTTTAATTACAGCGTCCATGTCTAACACATATTGGGTTGATGCATACCTTACTTCAGTTTTTATAATAAATCGTTTGCCTTCTCGTTTGTTACAAAATATCTCTCCTTTTGAAAAACTTTTCTTACGAACTCCCTCTTATTCTGATTTTAAAGTTTTTGGGTGTGCATGCTTTCCAAATCTTACTTCATATGCTTCCAACAAATTGGAGTCTCGTTCCAAACAATGTGTTTTTCTTGGCTATGCTCAAAATTATAAAGGTTTTCGTTGCCTTGACCCATTGACTGGACGTGTCTATACGAGCCGACATGTGATTTTTAATGAAAATTATTTTCCTTTTTCTAACACTTTCTCTCACTCTCAACCATCTTCCTCCTCTCTCTCTCATATTCTCGAGTTGCCGAGTATTTCATCTACTTCACCTTCAACTATTGTTTCTCCATCTAATCCTCCTTTGAATCTGTCATCAATTGATATTGATTCTCCTAGGGTAACCCCTGTAACATATGATTGCTCACCATCTTCCTCTAATGTAAAATCAACTTCATTTTCTCCTTCTCATGCTTCTGCATCCTCTGTCATTCCTGTAATCCCATGTACTCAATCTCCTCCCATGTCTTTTACTTCTTGTCAGGATTCTCCTTCTCCTCGTCAGGTTTCTCCTCCTTCCCGTCAGGGTATGGTCACACGTGCTAGAACTGGAAATCTCAAACCTAAAAAGATTTTTGATTTATCTGTTTCTACCGTGCTCTCTGAACCTACTTGTTTTTCTACTGTTGTCAAGTGTCCTGAGTGGCGTGCTGCTATGGCAGACGAGTTTAATGCTTTATTGTCCAATAACACGTGGAGTTTGGTTCCATTTGATGCTACTAAAAATCTTGTTGGCTGTAAGTGGATATATAGGATCAAATACAAGTCTGATGGGTCAGTTGAGAGGTACAAAGCGCGTCTAGTAGCTCAAGGATTTCATCAGCAGAAAGATATTGATTTTCATGATACATTTAGTCCTGTTGTCAAACCTACTACCATTCGTCTTGTTTTGTCTATTGCTCTTTCTTGTTCTTGGTCTATTAAACAGCTAGATGTTAAAAATGTATTTCTCCATGGTAATCTTGATGAAGAAGTTTACATGCGTCAACCTCTAGGTTTTGTTAACCCTTCTCTTCCTACTCACATTTGCAAACTCAATAAAGCAATCTATGGTCTGAAACAGGCTCCTCGAGCATGGTTTCATCGTTTCAGTTCTTTTCTAATTTCTCTTGGTTTTTCAAGTTGTAAATCTGACAACTCTATGTTTGTATATTACTCTTCTTCTTCTATCATTATTGTACTTCTTTATGTTGATGACATTATTTTAACTGGCAATAAATCTTCCATTCTTGATCGCTTTGTTACTATTCTCTCATCTGAATTTGCTATGAAAGACTTGGGGACTCTACACTATTTTCTTGGTATTCAAGCCTCTCACAGTCCTGATTCTCTTTTCCTCTCTCAGTCTAAATATGCTCTTGACCTACTTACTAAGTTTCATATGTCAGAGGCAAAACCAGTACAAACACCGATCTCAAGCAAACAACAACCTTCCCTACTTAATGGTGAGCTATTATTAGATCCTACTGAGTATAGAAGTATGGTTGGTGGGTTACAATATCTTACTTTAACTCGACTTGATATTGCTTATGCGGTTACTATTGTTAGTCAATATATGCATGCTCCTCATACTAACCATTTACAGGCGGTTAAAAGGATATTTCGCTACGTTCGTGGTACACTATCTCATGGTCTTCGCCTCTCTAAATCGTCTGATTTTTCTTTATCTTGTTATGCAGATGCTGATTGGGCACGATGCCCGGATAGTCGACGTTCCACCACAGGTTACACCATTTTCTTTGGACCTAACCTTGTTTCTTGGAAGGCAAAGAAACAACCCACTGTATCCCGATCAAGCACAGAATCAGAATATCGCTCTGTCGCTTATGTTGTTGCTGAGACATGTTGGATTCAACAACTCCTCATGGAATTAGGCTTACACCAGCGGTGTCCGATTCAAGTTTATTGCGATAATATTGGGGCTACCTATCTTGCTGCTAATCCGGTCTTTCACGCTCGTACGAAACACATTGAAATTGGCTTGTATTTTGTTTGAGAAAAAGTAGCTCGAGGTAATATCGTTATTCGTTATCTTCCCACTGATTCTCAGATTGCTGATATCTTCACTAAAGGTCTTTCCTCCACACGGTTTCTTAAACACAGATCCAATCTTCTCGTGGTTCCACCCCGCTTAGATTGAGGGGGCGTATAGAAATATTATAAGAAGGAAATTTCCTTTAATTCAATGCTCATTTAATTGCATATATTATGTATCCTTATTGTTTATATTTTCTTATTGTGTACAGTTGACTAATATGTAATTTGCCTATATATATAGGTTGATATGTAATAGTCAGGGACAAGTGAATACAATTGTCTTTCAGCCATTAACTTCGGGTGATTCTATCGAACCACCAATTATTGAGATACAACCCGTAAGGCCCGCAAAGAAAAGAAGAAAATGAGGTGACGACCAAAGAACCCATATGTCACTGAAAAAGTTGGTTCCATAATGAGGTGTGAAAAATGTGGAGAAAAAAATTATAATGCAGGAACTTGCACCAAAGTTGCTGATGCAGATAGAGTTGCAATTGCCCAAAGAGTAGCAAGAAATGCAGCTGTTGCAAAAGAAAGAAGAATGAGAAAAAAGATGGAGCAACAAAATGCTAAAGGACAAAATTCAAATCCTACAACTCAAGAACGTGTACATATATCACAATACTTATAATTAGTTTTACATATGAATAACAATTATCCTCTAATTTTTTTTGTCTTCAACTCAAATAGAAAATGTAGATAACATCCATATGACACCAAGGGAAAGACTAGAAGCAATGATATATATACTGGTTAAAATATGTCACATAGTAATCACATTTATTAATTTCATAAACTTAGTATGTATGAACCCATTTTTTGGTTAATATGACAGAAAAATATGGATACTCCAGCAGCAGTACATATTGGAGAGCCTATATTTTGGAGACAACAAGAGCAAAACAGAAAAAAGAGATAATCGCATTTATCGTGGTAGAGGTATAAGCAATAGAGGAAGAAGAGGAGCAAGCACTTCCAACTCCAACCTTGACAGACCTTCCACAATTATACAAAAATGAAGCATCAATATAAAAGTATTGACATGCAATACTAGAATATTTTAACTTTCAATTATATTTTTTTGTATGACTGTGTCATCAAAGGTTCATGTGGTTTGGATGTTACAAAAATTTCTAAGTTGAGACACAAACTTCTATGTTGAAACACAAATTTCTATTTTGTTTAAGTTAATAGTATGCTATGAATGTTACAAACTTATCTCTATTTATTGAAATCTAGAATTGATAAAGGTTTTTCTTGATTTAGATCGCTTCACTCAAATGTTTGATATTTTGTAAATAAATCATATTCATCATCATATTTAATACAAGTCTTAGGTTGACAATTTTTCTTTCTCAAATTGGTATACATTTACTATTTTGTTTTGGTCAAATTATTTTTTTGAACCTTATTTCAATTTGATCAGTATTGGATTGGATCAGATCAATTTTTTCTTGCAAAAAAAAAAAAAAAACATTTGGATAAGACAATCCACTAATTTTAAACTAAAAATATGAGTTATATCAGATTCGAACAAAATTCGATAACAATCTTGTCCAATATATTATTTTGATGAACTCATTGGATCTATTAGCACAATGATATATTGTTTTATCATATTTAAAATAAAATGTACAGAATACCGTTTTTGTGAATTGGCAAAGAGAATTTGTAGTAGCACCGACCTGACTCGACCTGCTCAATTAGATAGACTGTGTGCATTGGGCCAAAGCCCATAAGCCCTCTCTCCTCACAAGAGTGGGTTACCTCAAGGGCCACACCCAAACACTAAGGTAATCCATGGGGCTGAGCACAGTCTGTGCACTGACCGATTTGGGTGTATCTTTGGACCGACCGACTCTAGTCGGTTCACTAAATACTAGAACCGTGGCTGACCGATTGTGGTGTCGGTTCGGCGTCGGTTATTGTGTCGGTTAAAAATAATGGGCTAACTGTTATAAAAGCTTATGATTGTGGTGAAGGCCTAGTTGAGCCCAAGATTGTTAAGGCCCAAATTGCCATAAATTTTAAAATGATAGTCAAGTAATTAACATTCAACTTTACAGTTTACACTCAAACTCAACAAGAATCAGTAAATTGCAACAACTAAAATACATGTTAATATTAGATAAATTAAACGATAACAACTTAGCAACAATAACAAGTATCAACCTCTAATCACAAAACAAATATTCATATAACTCCACTTTCAGTTGGGCCAGTTCTCACTTCATTTCTCATACTTTCATGCCTTATTGAGTACTTAAACTAGAATTGAGTATTGAAATTGAAAGTAAGAAATATGAATCCAGTAAAATAAGACTGAGAACAAATATATGAACAGATGACAGTGCAAGCAAACTGTAGAAGTGATGACCGTGAATCCGTGATCGAAGACCAATTAATGATTGGGGTTTTTGAAATTGGATGAGCAATAATCGACAAACAGGTGAAATTTGAGGGTTTGAAAATTTGATACAAAAACTAACTAAGAATTAAGTACTTGAGGGATTTGATTTATGAAATTGGGAGCAAGATGTTCGGTATTTAACATAAAGAAAATAAAGAACGTTAGGAGAGTTTGGGGAGTCGAATCCGCAAATCGAGTATGTTCATTGTTCGAGGGTGTTTGAATCGAAAAATGAGAAAGAATTGAAGTTGGAGAGAGACGTGATTGGTGTAGGGTTGTCTGGGTTGTGCAAAATGTGTATGGAGAAAAGGAAAGGTAGGACTTTGGAGAGAGATTTGAGAGGCGTGGTGAGGCCAGAACTCTTAAGTGTGTGAGGAGATAAGACTTTTAGGATTTATTTCTTATATATATATATATATGAGGAAAATGACATATATACCCTTATCTTCGGTCGGTTCAGTTTTGATCGGTTTCTAAAAATCAAAACCGTTCACCGACCGCAATCAATTTGTTATTAGAGAAATAAAACCGCATCTGACCGTGAAATGCTCGGTTTCAGTTTCGGTTCGGTGCGGTTTGGGCGGGTCTTCGATTCGGTTCGGTTCATTAGTTTGGTTTGCTCAGCCATACACAAAATTGTTCAACTTGATGAGATGACAACTTCTA
>JAYMTH010003010.1:0-11549 GCA_036897465.1 Pelargonium australe | reverse complement strand
ATATATAAAAGATTAGATTTATTTGAAATTTTGAGCTCTTTAATGAAAATTTTAATTAGTTTTTTTTCTTTCCAAATAAATAGAATATAAAAAACATAAATTCCAAATGTTTTCTTCTCTTGTTGTTTAGGTACAAGTCAAGGTGTGATCATTTGATTAACTGCTTCTCTCTGATTGTTCGTTTGTAACTGCTCTGCTTGCCCATTTATGCTCTCTTTCTCATCTTCTCTCTGTGTCAATATGCCATTAATGGCTTTTCTTCGGAGGTCATATACATCAGAGACAATCACAAAAAACACAGAAAGTTAGGTACTTTTGCTCCTCGTTCACTTAGCTTTGCCCCAACACTTTCCTCCAATCAAAACCTCCCATTTCTGCACTAGACAGTGCCAGTGATGCAAAATAGAGAGTGGGCTTCACAAAAACTCTCAATTTCTAAAGAATCTGTGTTTTTGGTCTTGACTGGAAGTGGAAATGGACCTGGAATCTAATTCTCCTGCCCAGAGAACCCGTCTGGTGAGTGTATCTGAAAAACACTTTGATTTTGTTTGTGTTTATGCATGCTCTGTTTGGTTGATGAGAAAGGTGAGAAATTGTTAGTGTTAAGTCACATTGTTGATTTTATTCGAAGATCCAGATAGTCAAATTGGTTGTTTTGTACTTAGTTGAGTTGGGATTGTTGTGTCTTTGTTTGTGCATACTCTGTTTGGTTCCTGAGGAAATTGATGGAAAGGAGAGGAATTGATTGTTGCTTTTTTTTAGACCCAGATAGCCAAATTGGTTAATTTGCAATTAGTTGAGTTTGGGGGTTTTCACTAATAGAATAAAATGTTTGTCTTTATTTGTGCATTTGTCGAGTTGGGATTGTCACTAATAGATGAATAGTTGTGTCTTTATTAGAGCATATTCTGTTTGGTTCCTGAGAAAATGAAGGAAAAGAGAGGAATTGTTTGTGTTAAATCACATTGTTGCTTTTCTTTGAAGACCCAAACAGTCAAATTGGTTGTTTTACACTTAGTTGAGTAGGGATTTTTGTGTCTGAGTTTTGTGCATATTCTGTTTGGTTCCTGAGAAAATGAAGGAAAGGACAGGCACTGTTTGTTTTTAGTCACATCTTTGCTTTTCTTTGAAGACCCAGATGGCCAAAATGATGGGATTTTCACTAAGAAAAGGTTGTGTCTTTGTTTTGTGCATATTCTGTTTGGTTACTCAGAAAATGAATGAAATGAAAGGGATGATTTGTTTTAAGTCACATGTTGCTTTTCTTTGTAGACCCAGATAGCCAACTTGGTTGTTTTGCAATTAGCTGAGTTCCGATTTTCACTAATAGAAGAAAAGCTTGTGACTTTGATGGTGCATACTGTTTGGTTCATGGGAAAATGAAGGAAATGAAAGGAATGATTTGTTTGAAGTCACAATTTTGCTTTTCTCTATAGACCCAGATAACCCATTTGGTTGTTTTGCACTTTGATTAGGGATATTTAATGATGAAAGAAGTGAAAGTTGGAACTTTTTTGTTTCTTTGTATACATTTTGATAGTAACCAAACAAGGATTTCTACTATAGTTAAGAATTACAATTAATGTGGCTCTGCTTTCTAATATAGAATGGACTATAAATGCTTCTATTTGCTAGTCATTTATTTGGAATGTAATGTTTTTTGTCTTTTATTCCTGTGGGAGTTTCAGATTTAGTAGATTTTTCATTGCTAGTTCTCAATTTGCAGAATTTGTACAAGTGTACAATGTGTCTTGCCTATCAGAGTTTTGGGGTTGTTTATGGGGATCTATCGGTGTCCCCCATCTATGTTTACAAGAGCACATTCTCAGGGAGTTTGCGCCTTTATGAAGAAGACCACGAAATTCTCGGGGTACTTTCTTTGGTTTTCTGGACTTTGACTATTATCCCTCTCTGCAAGTACGTTATATTTGTATTAAGTGCAAATGACAATGGCGAAGGTGCTACCCGTGACCCATATAATTATTTAAGAAATTGCTGTATACTTCGTATTTGAGAATGGACGAGATGTCATTTCACACAGGTGGAACCTTTGCTTTGTACTCATTACTCTGCCGGCACTCCAAGACGGGTCTTCTGAACTCTTACCATGTTGCGCCTGTGCCATCTAATAACAACTCTGAAAAATCCACTGTGGAGACAAGAACTAGCCTAATTATAAAGGGTTTCTTTGAGAAGCATCGAAATTCTCGTATTGTATTGCTTCTTGTTGTTCTTCTTGGGACTGGCATGATCATTGGTGATGGCATCTTGACTCCAACAATGTCTGGTATGAGTTCCTATTACGTTCATTGACAGTTAAAATATTATGTGTGTGTGAGTATAATCGTGTACGTCTTTCTACTAATTAGTTAAATTTGTTTGTCTTTCAAGTCCTTTCTGCGGTATCTGGAATCAAAATCAAAGTTCCGCAGCTACATGATAGTAAGTAGAATCAGAAGATGTTGAGTCATTATCATTAATGCTCCATTTGATTCTTTGTTTCGCATCTATATTCTTATTTTTCCTGTGTTTTCTAACCTCTATAGCTACGCATTTCAGATTATGCGGTTCTCATAGCCTGCATCATCATGGTTGTTCTATTCGCCCTTCAACACTATGGAACACATAGAGTCGGGTTTCTCTTTGCTCCGATCTTGATAGCGTGGCTGCTCTGCATCAGCCTCATAGGCGTCTACAACACAATATATTGGAACCCTCACGTCATCTGTGCCTTGTCACCGTACTACATCTACAACTTTTTCCGAAAAGCAGGAAAAGATGGATGGAGTTCCCTCGGAGGCGTTGTTCTTTGTCTCACAGGTAGGTTCCTAGAGAACCCAAAAGTCTTAAAACATTTATGACTGTTCTTGCACCGAGCTTCTCATTTGGTGAGGCTGAAAGATTATTTTGACTCTATTAGGTGTTGAAGCTATGTTTGCTGATCTTGGTCACTTCTCCCAAACCTCTATCAGGGTAACGACTTTTAAATTTGGACAGAACTTGATCATCATAAATTTGGACAGAACTTGATTCAGTTCATTTGGTACTTAACTTTTTATCAGCAAATTTCGATCTTTTGTGTCATGTTATTTGGTTATACCGTGGCAGATTGCATTTACGGGAGTTGTGTATCCGTGCTTGGTTCTGGCGTACATGGGGGAAGCAGCTTACCTTTCCAAGCACCGAATGGATCTTCACAGCAGTTTTCACAAAGCTATCCCGGGTAAAACTTACGCTATCATCATCAAAATGAGAAGCAAAAACTATCACTACAACCTTTTCCTTGAAAAAAAAGTGACATAAAAACAATGCCAAAAAGACTTCACCAAACTGAAAACGTGACACACCAATTATAAGGCTAGCACCTAAACTGTTATTGTCCAGACCTCGGTTATTAGCAGAAGCGCACACAACAGAACTAAACTTTCAGCATCTCATATACACGGCTTGTGTTTTTTTCCCTTTTTCTTTTGTGGAAAAACATGACAAGCTTTTCCATTAATGTTGACTTAGATTCTTTAACCCTTAAGCTTCGAAGTTCAAGTTTAGAATCTGATACCTGAATTATTTAAAACCGTAAGTGCAAATCTAAGAGTGTATGAGGCTAGCATACAGTCGAATCCCCAATCTTTTAAGGTTAATCTTGTGTCTATCTTGATGTGTAAAAATTAGAGTTTTATGCTTACTCTCGCATCTCCTTATTCTATCTTTCCCGTGCAGAGGCTGTGTTTTGGCCGGTATTCATCATTTCCACTCTAGCAACCGTGGTGGGAAGTCAAGCAATAATATCAGCTACATTCTCAATTATCAGTCAGTGCAGGGCACTAAGTTGCTTCCCGCGTGTGAAGGTAATACACACATCAAGCACAGTACACGGGCAGATATACATACCAGAAGTGAATTGGATTTTGATGATTACATGCCTTGCTGTTGTTATTGGATTCAGAGACACCGAAATGATAGGAAATGCATATGGTGCGTAACTGTGTGTTTCATTACCAGTCTCTTGTATTTTCGTATTTGTTTATAATTAACATTCTTGTCGTGTTGCAACAGGTCTTGCTGCGATCACAGTAATGTTCATCACAACGTGCTTGATGTTTCTGATAATTTGCACTGTCTGGCAAAAAAATGTTTTTGTGGCATTGCTCTTTGTAGTGACCTTTGGATCTGTGGAGCTCCTCTATTTCTCGGCCTGCCTTGCTAAAGTGCACAGAGGAGGCTGGCTTCCCCTTCTATTTTCTCTCGTAATCATGTCTCTGATGTCTATCTGGCAGTACGGGACTTCCAGGAAACACGCATTTGAGCAAGAAAACAAAGTATGCTTGGAAAGTCTCCTAAAACTGGGACCGGACTTGGGTATTCGAAGAGTTCCTGGAATAGGCCTAATCTACTCCAACGTTACCTCCGGCGTCCCTCCAATGTTTGCACATTTCGTCACAAACTTTCCTGCGTTCCACCAGATCATCATCTTCGCTACTTTTCAGCCTATAATGGTGCCAAAAGTAGAAGCTGCTGATCGTTTCCATGTCAGCCGAATTGGCACACCAGATTATCATCTCTTTCAGTGCATTGTGAGGTATAAATCTTGAACCTAATCTTACACTTTTGTGTCCCAAAATATAGAGTACCAACTCAAATAAAATATTAAGTCGATAGAGGGCTAGTCAAATGGCTGATAATTGATTTAGTGTAAGCCATATCGATTTGCAAATGTTCATAGCGTGTTGCACGTAAAGACCAACTAGAACCCTATATGCTCTATGCCAATCAGGATATGATATTACGTATAAGACCAACTCAACTAAAAGGTTAAAGAGCTAGTTGAAGGTCAAATATTAGTTGAATACTCTTAACACAACGGTTCTGATTCTGAGTTTTCACCATTAGGTATGGATACAAGGATTTCATGGATAGCTACAACTTTGAGACTCAATTGACGGACCAGGTTGCAGAGTTCTTGAAAAGCGAGTGTCACTCTGATCAAGAACTCGACACAGTCACCGGGAAAACTTCTGCTCATCTGAAGCAACAGGCGATAGGAAACGAGGCTTGCAGTGGTGGTGGCCGGAGGAGGAAAGTGGCACATCAAGGGTGGAGATCAAGTGATGAGGTGAAGGAACTCATGGAGGCAAGAGAGGCTGGTGTGGCTTACATGATGAGCAACACTTATGTCGTCGCAAATGACACATCATCTATTTTCAAGAAACTCGCCATTAACGCTGTTTACGGGTTCTTGAGGAGGAACTCTAGGCGGCCTCTGACCACGCTTCGGATTCCTCACACATCTTTGATTGAAGTAGGAATGATTTATCATGTGTAAATACAAATATTCCAAAAAAGAGAAATTTATAGGTATTGCAATAGGGTGATTATAGTATAAATGTAGGTCTAAAATCAAGTTTTTGCTTTACTTGATAATTTTTGATGTTATGCAATAATTTTTGATGTTATGCAATGGTGAAATTGTTGAATAGTCTCAGTTTTTAAAGTAGAAATAGAGGCAAGTACATCAACAAATTTTGTTTTTTTGTTTGTAAAATATGCATGAAAATGAGTGAACAAATATACAAATATTTAAAATGCAACTCCCAATGTCTCTAATAACGTAAAGTTCTTACATAGATTAGACAAATATGCTTATATATAAAAGTTGTTTACATGACTCTTTGGCACATGTTTGTTACATGCGCCAAAATCAATCCACGAGTTTTTCGCGTTAAAAATTGTCTACAAATAATGTATATCCAATCACAGAGGGATTTGCTTTCTTCTTAAGTACACGAGTTCAAACCTTGAATGCAACAAATTGATTGTAGAGGATGTGCCATTAAAATCGTACGAATAATGCTATATGTACAAAATTTAGTACAAAAATAAGTGTACAAAATGATGTGTCAGCAAATGAGGCATGACACATCAAATACTCTTTTGATGAGTTGTCTCAATTACAACGTGCCACGTGTGCAAGATGACTAATAAACCGGGCGCTCCGCGCCATAAATTCATGGGAGGGTGGTGGTATCATATACATCGGGTTGTTGTTCGTTAAAATTAATTTTAAACTACAAAAAATATGAAATAAGTAGACGCCACGTAGGCTGCCACATCATTTTGTACACAAAAATTTGTATATTTAGCATTTTTAAAATCATACAGTAAAAGAATAGTCTCGAGGTCCATACAAAACTATTCTAAAAACACTTGATATAACCGCTAATTCGAATAGTTTTGTATGGACCTTTTTCAAATCATACACCAATCCCCTTTTTCTGTCTTTTTTTAATGATATAAACTTTTTCATGTTTTGCCTTCAATTCGAACCAAAAGAGTTGTAAATTACTGATTTTGAATTGAATTCAGATTTCATATGTAAGAAATACAAATTCGCTCGACTTAACCCAAATTTGTCTGGTCTTTTTCTTGCAATTCAAATTTGTAAGAATACGAATCAAATTTCAGATGCACACAAGTTCCGAACGAGAACTCTAGTTCCACAAAGAAAAATAACTCAAACTTGACCGTTGGGATTGGCACCGAACTTTAGAGGACAACCAGGTAATTTCACGTGAAGTAACTTCAAACCCGTTATCTAGGCGCTGGACACGAACAGTTATTAAAGTCACATGATAAGGGCACATCTGGAAAAACACAATATAATATATTATATTACCCTCCTGAATCAATTCGACCGTTACAATATTCAAAAACCTCCGCAACCGTTGAAATCTGAAATCCTCTGCTCTCTCTCTTTCTCTCTCTACAGTGACTACAAATCCATGGTGGATCAGAGCTCGAACCCACCAATCATGGCCTCATATCCCTCACACCCACTTCAGCAAATCGCCGAAACCGCCACGCACAAGCTCCTCCTCAAGCAATGGCTCAAAGAGGAAGAGCTAATCTTCAGCAGAGTCTCACTCAAAGAGACACAAATCGACTCTGTTCGTAAAGAAATCACACATCTCTACATCTTCTTCTTCCTCTTCCACTCCCTCTCTCTCGTCCTCCTCTTCACTCACGCCTCCTCGGCCGACTCGCGAACCCTTTCTTGCAGCAAATCCTACATTCCATCGATTTGTTCGCTGCTGTATTCTCTGGGAATAATTTGGGCTGTTCGGTACAAGACCGATGTGGAGGGTCACTTGGAGAAGCTTCTGGAGAGGGAGCAGGAGGATGGGCAGCTTCTGAGAAAGTGTGTGGAGGAGCTGAAGAGGAAAGGGCTCGAATTTGATCTTTTGAAGGAGGTGGATGCTCTCCGGAGAGCGAAGAGCTTGCGGGTGGAAGCGAAGGTGGTTCGGAGATGGTCTTCGAGAGACTTTGTGTCTCTGTTTTTCTTCACTATGGCTTGTTTTGTTCTTGGTCTCACAAGGATGATTTTGTGTGGTTAGGGAAATTTGGGGGATTTGATGGAAAAAGTTTGGATTTTGGATATTGGGTAATGATTTTTGTTGGTTTCTGCTATATGAGTTTTGGATTTTTTGGGTTTCTGTCATTGGATTGTGCGGAAAAATTAAATAGAGCAGAACACTCTGTTCTGCTGTTTTGTAATTTATGGGAATTATATGCAGAAATCTTGAAATGAATAAATCTTTTTGTTCTGTTCTCTTAGAATTTCTTGTTCAGGCATATATATGATTATTGTCCTCTCTTTTTTCCTTTTGATTTTATGAAGAAAAAAAAATTACAGTAAATTTGAGATTCTATGAACATTGCATCAATAACTTATCCAGTAACATTAAAAAAATGAAGAAAAAGAGGCTTTACTCATTAAGTTTCTACAAAACTTTCTTCTGAAGATTTCACTATGTCCCGCTTTGAGGGATTTGATGAAAAAGTTCGGATTTTGTGTGCTAAGTTTCTACAATCTGTCGAATTGGACTAGAAATGGAAATGTGAGTCCACTGTCTCCAATGATGATTGAATGTTGACCTGAAGGCAAAAGTTTATAGCCAGTGTCGCTTACGATTCCCAAGGCTTTGCAGGCATTGAATGTAAACTCAACCTTCTGGCTCTTCACTGATGCTACAAATACCCTCTTGAATCCAATAACTTGCTTGATATGAGTTCTCGCGATCCCACCAGGAGGAGGCTTCGAGTAGACAATTACAACCACACTCCCATCCATTTCACCTACATTCTTGATTTCAAGATCTACTTGGAAATTTTCCTTGCATTGCAAGTCGTTGATCTTAACTGCTTCACATTGCGTCTTGTTGTAACTTGTGTCGCGACAATGTTGAAACTTGCTCAACGGGATCAACAACTTGTTTGATGTTGGTGATGATGATGATGGCTTGTAAGTGAAGTTAGTGTAGCTGAGACCAAATCCAAAAGGATAAACCACAGGACCGTCGTAGAATTTGTAAGTCCTACCGGGATAGCCCAAGCTCAAATCGGGCCTCATCAGCATAGATGTCATAGGTAGCTTCTGAACGTAGCTGTTCTCGTACCACGTAAGTGGCAATCTTCCTCCTAATCACATCACAACGATTCTAGTTTGAACAAACTTGTTCGGTCAATGAACTAGAAGTGAAGGGAAAGGAAAAACCCGAAAAAAGGAAGCATACCAGGATTGTGTTTTCCAAAGACAACATCAGCAACAGCTCTTGCACCTTCAGCTCCCGGATACCCTACCCACAAAATGCCACCAATTTTTGGGTTTTCCTTGGCAAAACTTATGTCAACTCCGCCACCAGACATGACTATAAGAACAACAGGACCTTTGGAGACACTAGCTACTTGATTAACTAACTCAGGCTGGTGTCCAGGAAGTAGGAGGTCGAGTCTATCCTGTTTTTCCCGCTCCACAGATAGATCTAACCCGACTACAAGGATTGTGGCATCAGCTTTCTTCGCAATCTCTAGGGCTTCAGGTATGTACTCATCATTTTCACATGTAACATTGATGCAACCTATTTTGTACTCCACATTCGCGAATACTGAAAATGCTTCAACAATAGTGATGTTCTTGCATGGCATTCCTAGGAAACAATGCAAAATTGCGAATTAGAGCACACATATAAAGTCCAACAAGCCTCAAGACAAGAAACATTTTCTCTATTTACCATAGTAGTTTCCAAGCACAACCTCGGTGTTATTGGCATGTTGTCCAATCACAGCAAGATTCTTGAACTTTTTGGGATCTAGAGGCAAGGTCTTGTGATCATTCTTGAGAAGAATGATTCCTTCCCGAGCTGTTTGTACTGATAACTCAATGTGTTCATTGGTGCATATGTCTTTCTTCCCGAGAGCTTGCAGGCTTGGAATCCCATCAAAGAACCCGAGTCGCATTAGGAGATTATAATTGTTTGTTAGAGACTTGTCTATATCTTCCTCACTTATCAACCCTTTATTCACTGCCACTCTAGAAAGCTTCCTGGCACTTTCTCCACAATTCACATCCACACCTGCATATGAAAATTAGGAAAATGAAGAATAAAACCAAGGTACCTGATTCCCATCTTAGTCATTTTTCCGACAAAAAAGTTCTAATCCAAACATGAACAACGAGAATCTCGTTCACATTCTGATTCTTGGTTCTCATTTCCAAACGCTACCTAAGATATATCAGATACACGAGATTAGTACTAGCCTGCTTTTATGGATTGTGCAACAGCATCAATTGGCGTGTCGTTGAGGAAATGGTGGGATCTTGATATTTCAAGAACAGCATCACAATCTGATATTACGTATCTGAAAAAAAGGCTCTAATGTCATTGGAACACCAATTAAGTAGTCAAGACAAGTATCTAGAAAATGCCAGTGATCTTTTTGGGATTCATATTAGTACCCATGAAAGTTCCATTCTCCTCTAAGGGTCTGATTCAAGAGTCTCGGATCAGCACAAAAAGGAATGCCATTGATCGCATTGTAAGAGCACATAACACTACTCGCTTGACCTTCTTTAACGCACATTTCAAACGCAGGGACAAATGTTTCCACCATATCTTGTTCGGTTACCTTCAGAAGGAAATGAAAACCAAATAAGTACTTAAAACTCGAAACCTACACAAAATTAGGGCTTTCAAGTTACCTTAGCATCAAAATGATAACGATCAATTTGCTCGCCATCACTTTGCGTCCAATCATCCATGTCATGTGCAATATAATGCTTGCAACATCCAGAAACCTTGAGGGGTTTCTTGGTCATATCCGTAATGCTCTCAGTTCCCTTGACATCTTGAAGACCTCTTACAAAATTAACACCATATAACCCTGCAACTAGAGGATCCTCTCCCGGAGTCTCTTGCGACCTTCCCCATCTAGGATCCCTGACTATGTTAATGTTCGGGGTCCAATACGTTAGCCCGGCATGTCCAAGATTGTACATAGCTCTCGATTCCGTTGAAACAACCTAAAGAAAAATAAAATCCATTAACAAATTCGGAATCAAGCTAAACAAAGTAGAGTTAGTATTCTCCTTTGATTACAAAACTCTAAGCTCAAATGCAGACAAGATTCGAATGTTTTATCTACCAAGCAAACCATATAGGGGAAAACGAAGTACACAAAGTTAATTACACAAATAAGTGAACAATGAAAATAGTGTTAACTTTGTGCACATAGACATTCCCATATTGTATATTCAGAATTCAGTCAATTAGTTCAATTCATGCCCAAATACTAAAATGCATGAATTGGTTCTTCCACAAAGATTCATTGATGGAACTATTGTAAGGAACCAACTCAATTCTCCACAACCCTTTACTTGCTAAGAATTTATACTAAAATGTATTCAAATAAACACCACAACACACAAAATTGAACCTTACCTGAGCAATTTTCTTCCACAAATTCTCATCAAATGTAGCTGCTGTGAGGATCACTTGGGGAAAGCTGGTGGCACCAGGGACCTCAGAATCAAAGGTGACACCATGTTTTCTTGCAACTCCATGAAGAGCCTCATTCCACCAATGGTAAAGTGGAATCCCTAACCTGACCACTCCATAGGCATCATTTGATAGCTGCAAGGCCTTCTCCTCCAGCTCCATTTGGTCTATCAGATCCTTCACTCTGACCTCAAAAGGAAGGGACTTGTTGCAAAATGAAAATTGAGCCATGTCTAGTCCAAGATCTTTGTATCTTGCTGGGTCACACACATAGGTGTAGCTGGTTCCATTGGTGGATAATGGAGGGGCTGGACAAATGGTGTTGGTGCAGTTGAGGACTATGGGAGTACTAATTGGAACCATAAAGAAGATGGTGCAAAGATGGAGCAGGAGTTTCAGGATCATGATCTTTGCTTGGATTTGTTGTGTAGAGAGAGATGAGCTGATTTAGTGAAGTTGTGTAGGACTAGAGAGAGACGCGATTGAAGAAGAGAGAGGGGAGAGAGAGGGACGTGTGAGGACTCAAGTGTGAAAAGGCATGCATGTATGTGTGTATAATGGTGGGGCCCACTAGTGGTAATTGGAAAGAAAGAAAAAAATTAAGGGATAAAAGTTTTTTTAGTACCCAAACTTTGGCCCCATACCCAATTTAGTACCTGAACTTTTATTTTGTCCAATTTAGTACCCAAACTTCTATTGCATACCCAATTTAGTGCC
>JAYMTH010003009.1:0-11552 GCA_036897465.1 Pelargonium australe | reverse complement strand
GTGCCCTTTAATTGGATATTGCGTGTTACCCCTTAATCGTAAAATAAAGACAACATATTGCAGCATTGACATGGACTGGGGCACACCACATAACATACACAAAGTTGTCCACTCCACTCCACTGAACATCACTCTTTTGAGATCGAAGATAGTATTGGAATCTTTAGCCCAAATTAATGAGAAGACAAAGAAGATTCCTAGTAGATCCTTTAGAAGATCCTCATCAGTGACAGTGGGGGACATGACATGGCACATCGAGTTGCATTGGGAGCATGTGTAGATTTTGGACCAGAACAGAAAAAATGAACTTAATACACCAAAATGCTTGTATTCAGTATCTCAATGAATCGTATTAATTACAAATTCTCAAATGTACATGATTTTACAAAACTACAACAAGACCTTCAATTCACAAAACAATACAACAACACATTCATCACTCAAAGAATCACCACTGCGCGCGCACACCTCTGGGCAACCAACAAATATGGGCCAAAAGTGACAACAGACCAGCTCAGCTCTTTAAAACTCCAAATGAATGATCACATATCTCAGGAAAATGATTCGTATGCAGGGAAGGAGAAAGCTCTTTCACTCCCAACTTGCCGAGCATTCCCATTCTCTGCTTCCTATAATCCTATGTGTTAGTGCTTCAAGAAGTCGAGCGTATCAATCATCTTCCTCGTTTAGTAATAATGCAAATGAAAATGGGTCGAACTTGTAACCACTTCCCTCATAAAACTTGTTCTGGAACTCCACCCAGTGAAGTCGCAAGGCATGCAGGAAGGCACTTAAGGTTTCCATCACTAGGAGTACTCCAACAGTGGCAGATATAAAAACAATTATCCCAATGATAAGAATGATGATATTGTTGAACCTGAAGTTGTTCAAATTATGATCAGTAATATAATTGCACATTCAAGATCTCGTCTCATTTCCATGAAATAAATCACAATAATAAATCTGTCCAAAATAACTTACCCCAAGGCAAGAAGCAAAACTTTGTCATAGAATACACTGGACAACTCTGAATGTGCTAGACTGAACAAAACGAGAACCAGATGGTCAGCAATTAACACTAAAAGTTGAAGTAGCTTTTTAATAATTAAGAGATGCGACTGAAAGCCCTATTAGTAACCCGAAATTTTTCCAAAAGCTTTTGCTTCTATTTCCAGCCAATCTTAACTTAATAGACTAGCCTTGTATCATTGCCTGAGCACTACAACCCAACATGAATGAATTGAGGTCTTTATAAAAGGCATGGCATAAGTGGACAAAGCTTCTAGTGGAGAAGGAATGACTTCATTTTGGGAGGATAGTAGACATATAGGATAATGACTGCAAATTTAGTGAACTTTACCCATACATGTGTCCAACTAAAATAATCTTACAGGTTCAGGTCAAATAGTAACAATACTTTCTATCCTCTCTATCCATTACGCTTGCATGTATACCCCTCACAAGAAAACCAGGCCAACAACTAAGATCTGGTACATGATTAAGAATATATAGCACGGCTATTAAGTGCATTAATCTATGTTTGTAACAACTAACAACACTTATATATTTTTCTAGCATATTCTACCACAATACAAATTTGTTCTGTCAATTCACAAATTTTACATATATTCTGTGGGTTTTTTTACACATAACTGTAATGATACAATTCAATGCTACTCGTGATCTTATAATTTCTCCTCTGAAAAAAGATAATTCACAACCTTATATCATTCAGAAGAGCAACACAAATTTTTAACTTATATTGTCCTCATCCAGTAATACTTTATTATGGGAAAAGATCTAACGAGCAGCTCACTAAATACTAGTCAGTGAGTGACAAAAGACACGTGGATAGTTGTGGGACTGGGGGAATGAGTATATTACCATGTTTTTTAAGAGCAACCACACACTATTGCAACTTAAAATGCATATTCAGATTGGATGTCACATGAAAAGATTTCAAGTTGCCGACTACCTACCTGAGTGCCCATAATCGTAGATATGAAGCTGTATTAGACACAGCTCCAAGCACAAACTCTATTGTGTGTATTAGCTGGTGCACAAAGATCTCACTGAAATCAAATTCCTCATGCCCATGGGAATCATATTGCTCCATTTCAAAAGAGTCATCTGTGCTTTCTAGCAGTGCATAGGACTGATCAAGATGCCTCTAAGAAAACATAATATCAAGATATGTTAGGCTAGTTCAGAAGGTGAAAAAAGAAGAGGGAAATGGCATGGCAAAATACAAGAACTTCAGCTATATATTTGGAGACAAATAATAGTAAAAACTGAACATACTTCCTGATGTTGTTTCTTCAAAAGAAAAGGCTTGGGGAATAGCATCCACGGTACAGCAACAAGAGCTGATAGTAGTAGTAACAGCTGATAAAGAAAGACACGAACTTTACAATTAGTTTCTCTCTTGTATTTCATGAGAAAGCTTCTGTTCAGTTATCAAAATGAGTAAAGACTGAACCTGAAGGTATTTCTGGCCCATAAAAAGTTGGTTTTCAGCCAAATCATCAGTAGGGCTTAGGAACATGTATATCATTACATGATACAGATCAGCTTGTGAACCAGTGCTCCATTTCACAATTATGAGGAGTGAAAGGTAGCCAAAGAGGCTATTTAAAAATATCAACTGGGGAACAAACTGGTACCTATATGCAAAATTAATAACCAATGTTTAACAGTCATAAAGGGTACGTCTGAACACAACATTCATATTTTTAAAAAATACACTAATTCATCTATGAAAAATGTGCTCAAGGTGCATGGCAGAAAAAAAGCAAAGAATATAATTAACTTACCAAATATTTAGTTTATCATTAAAGAATTTTGCATTGAAGTAACTCATTATAATTCCAAGATTCATTTGGGCTACTCCTAGTAGAATTGACATCTTCATCTTCAATGAGTTAAGAAATGGTAATTCACTCCGGGTACCATGCCACTTTGGATCCACGCCAAATGGATAAGTGGCAGCCACCTTTGTCAAACCTGCTGTAGTAGCATCCCTGCAACAAATAGGAAAGTCTGAGAACATTGGAGAAAAAAGACAAATGGATCTCAAACAGACAGAAACATATTTTATCGCTGATACATACCTGCAGGAAAGGTCACGGCATCCATACGCAGAGGGCCCAAATAGTTCAAACGGGACAGAAAAGAACTCATTGTATATTAATCCTGTGTAAATAGAGAATAGCGCCATCATCATAATAACATATCGGCCACCAAATGCCATCTCTGTGATGTCTCCGAGCTTCTGTTGTTAAATAGTCAAGTAAGTTTAAGAGCCTTGCAGCAAGTAAAATGAGCGTACAGAGAGATGACAATCAATAGGTAACCATGTAGAATTCAACAATTACCTGACTTGAAAATTTCTTTTCCCTAATTATGAAATACAGTGTTGCCATGAGCAAGCATATGCCATGGCCCCAATCACCAAACATTACAGCAAAAAGGAAAGGGAACGTGATAATCGTATAAACACCAGGATTTACTTCCTGATACTTAGCCACCCTGCAAAAAGATCTTATTACACTTGATGAAATGACCATATATAGTGAAGTAAAACATTAAAGCACAAATATATCAACAAAAAAACAGTAATGACATTCAGTAGTGATAAACTTGAATGTCACTCCATATAATACAGTTTTAGACAAATGTCAAGGTAACTCACCCATAGGCATCTACAATCTCTTGAAAAGCAGCAGTAAATTTGTTTGTGCGGAAATATGTAGGTGGTGATTCCTTTGTATGCACGACTTGGAATATAGCCCCAACTTGTGAGCTGCTGTCATAGGTTGCCTGCTGCAATGTATTTTGTATCTGAAACAAATAAAGACTAGAGTCAATTAAAGACCCAATTAGGTGTATGTGGTACTTGTAGTTGATTAATGAATTTTTTACATAAACACACTGCAGGCATCAACGAGACCAGTGCATGCTGATGATACAAACCTGACTCGTAGCAAAAACTGGGCACCAACCTTCCGCAACAAGGCATTTTTTGGTTACATCAACGTTAAGCATATTTAAAGTGTGATAAATGGATTTTTCCCTCTTGACCTGTGTAAATTAGATGAAACAAAGCTCAATGTCTGAAAAAGAAGCATTCTGGTGATATGTCACACCAAAAGCGCGTAACTGATATACACAAATATGAAAAGGAGCAAAGACAAGTGCATGCACTTGACAAATATAAAACAAACCAGAAGGTTCCACTGCTCAAAATGGAGCCCAATCTTCTGTAACAGATTGCTTCGATGCAGCTGTCCAGAATCTAATGTAGTCTTTAATTCAGCAATCCTCCCCGATACCTAAAGATTAAGTAAAATTAGTTACAACTTCACTGTGATTATGACCTGGAACTCCACCATAATTGGTCCACTAATAAGCAGCAATTATTCATACAAGACAACCCACGGAAGAATTACATAACTGAACTTTTGCTTTTCCCTGTAGAACAATATACAAGGGAGAAATCCTAGTATCAAGATGAGACTTCGCTTTATTCAAATGTTATTCCTAAAAATGTCTTTTAGCCATCACAAAGGATGGAAGAACCCAATACGGTTTAGCAAGTCTTTCAGACATGGTAGGCACTGGGTGGCAAAAATCCTAAATACAGACTTGACGGCATAGCATATATCAAAATAATTTTAGAATCACAATTCAATTCTTTTTTCTTTTCTTTTTTCAAAATTGAAACCAAATACTAAATGTTATTTCAAGATATTAGGAACCTATAATTGGAACAATGCCAAAGTATGAAGGATGTCACATGCTATTAAACTAAAGAACCAAACAAATTACAATGGTCATAACATCACCCAGGATTAATTAATCTGATCTGTCTACATTCCTCCATAGGAACTGAGTTATCAAAATACAAGTAGACTGTTAAAACTTAAGACTATGCATAGCAAGAAATACTCAAGTTAGAGTATCCTGAAACCCCCAATTGCACGTAATGGAAATGGCATGTACCTCTGTAATCATTTGATATTGTTTGCCCAAGTCATCTAATAATGGATAACGATTTGCTCCAAATGCTTCGCATATTTTCACAATCTTGTTCTTTGCTCTTTCTCCAGAATAGAAGACAGCAAATACATTTTTTTCAACCTAGTAATTGATCATTTTATCAGTTCCAAAATTAAAGGGGAAAAAGATCACAACTAATTATGAAAGAAAATCACATGAATAAAAAAAAACATGGAGCTAGATAAAGCAGTTTTGCAGAAGTGTGCTCTATAATAGAAAGAATGCTTAATGATAAATTTGATGATATTTTACAATAAATTTCAGGTTTAACCTTGTCTCCAGACTTGGGATCAATCACAGGCTCTTCAACCAAAGATTGCTTCAAAAACACATTACCCCTAGTAGCACGAAACAGAATCCTTTCGAAAGCCATGGATTTTTCTCTAGGAACAAGACCACCAACAGAACCCAGCTTAACATGCTTTGATGGATCTATTATCATTTCCTACACGAGATCAAATCATAAGCAACTTCACAAGGAAATGTTTATAGTTTCCTGAGTGCAACTAAGATAAAACAAAAGAAAAAATAAAAACTTTACTTGCTCAAGTAATAGAGGGCTATCAATAGATCCTTCACCATACAACTGCACTTCTATTTCTCTCTGCTGGGCAATGGCACCACTCTGACCGAAATGGAAGAACTCGCCAGCCTTAATGAAAAGGGGGTAAGAAACAAACAAACAATAAACTCTCCAGGAATTAGTTGATTCTGATTTGAGCAAAGCAAAAACAAAATCTGAAAATGCATTTAGAAATATTATTTGAATAAAAAAAAATGTGGTATAAATAGAAAAGACTGGAATTACGGTAATGCAATGATGGAATTAGAATCTCTTAACTTCTTTGTAGCACATAAAGACAATAATGATACTGTGCTTGCATTACCCACAAGACATAGTAGAAAATAGCCATACCTTCTGCAGGACAAGTTTATATTCTAGGAGCTCATTATAAGAGCATTGCAATTTTTCATTGTTCCCATTTATCTCTATCAATTCAGCCTCAAGTTCCACAAGTTTCACCTAGTCATATCAGCAATTCAAGTGTTCAAATGCATAAGATAATAATCTTTAAAGTTGTTATATTGAGATCTAAGTATCTAGTATACCTCCAAATTATCAACATCAATACCGGCATTAATAGTAGATCTTGTTGAGGGAGATATGCCAGCCTTCGTCATGTATTCCTTAAAGAAACGTAACCTGCGAGCCATTTCCCCACATCTTTTCATCTGCATGATAATATGAACACACAAAAATTACATAAAACTGAAGCTTTTGGTCTGGATTTTGTTTGAAGTTTTAGAGCAAATAAAAAAGCCTTAACCGGGCAGTTTTACTTTTAACTCGAGTTTCTTCTTCTTTTTTTCCCAGAAACTTATATATAGCTACCAATACACGACTATGTGACTATCTTCGAATATCCTCACGCAAGTGAAAAACAAGGTAGATATATTTTTATTGGAACATCAAGTCAGACATTAATACATACGTTTCATGCTATAAACTCAATGAAAATAAGCATGCAGCCTGCTTGTTATATAAAATTAAACACATTCAGCAGGTGATTGATACAATGGTGAGGTGAACAAGGAAAATATGATGAGTGTAAGGAAACCTGAGCAGCATATGTACGCTGAAATGGGCTCTTCTCTTGATTGAGCTGCGAAAAAAGAAAGATGCACTCCATGAGGTATATTTATGAACTGTCAAAAACAGAGGACGACATAAAACCTGGCCATTTATATTAAGCCGTAGCAAATCAAGGTGCACAATATTTTTGCCAAAGCAATGAATACAACTGCAAAGAAGAAACAGTATATATTTATAATTTTCTAATAAGGCAATAGTACCTGTTCATTTAATAACACACATTTCACCCAAAATTCACTCCTTAGCATGCATAGATTCTAATTGATTCTCCATTCCCTAATGCTAAGAACACCCCAGATATTTAAGAGTTTGCTTTACTAAACTGAGTGGTCAATTTGGAACAACTAACTAACTGATTTTTATAAATAAAGTTGTAAACGTGTTGAGCATTTAACAAGCAATTTTTTGGACGGGATTGTTAATCGTTTATTATTATCTTTTAATAGATTCATTTTATTTTTCTTTCATGAATACTAAGCAAAACTTGCCCTAACTTCTATTTTATGAATAGGGTAACTACGAAAAACTACCCTTGGAATTGCCTACAAATACATAACCACTAGGGATAAAAATTCACGGCATTTATCTACCCTTAAATTTTAGTCCCTCATTCCATCAGTCAGTGTTACGAATGGTGCACCATAGTGCAAGGTGCGAGCACGGCGCATGGTCCTTGCCATGAACTAATTGTAGTGCAGTGTATTTCAAGTTTTATATATATAGATATATAGATAGATAGATAGATAGATAGATAGATAGAGAAAGAGTTCAAAAACCCATACGCTTTTTATGCTACAAAAGGATACAAGCATGCAGTAAATACATGAATTACAAGGCAATCTTTCCATATTCCAGCCTCCAGACAACACTTTCTACCTTCCAAATTTTCAACTTCAAATTCTTCACCCACAATTACAAGACCATAAAAACAGCAAGCATTAAGAAACATTCCAGTAACAAAACAGCAGCCATTGAGAAACATTCCAGCAACAAAACATCAGCCACCAACAAAGAGGACGAATACTATTTTCTTTTAGATTGAATACTTTTGGTTTTGGATCTTTAGTGTAAGAATGATGACTACTAAAAGTTAGTATTATCAATTTTATCCTTTGAATCATTTAGATATTTATTATGGTAATCTATTAAATATGTCTAGAATATGTACATTATATTTTTAGTACATATGTGATATGTGCACCTTATTTTAAAAAGGTGCGCCATGCACTATGGCTCTAGGAGCGATTTGTGCGATTACTAACATTGGCGGGTTTTAATATATGAGTAGTTATTCATAAATACCCTTTTATGAATTGAATATGTGACTCAAGACTTGTAATACACATAAACTAACAACTAAATATGCTACCTATCATGCTGCTAGTGTCAAATTATTATTTATAGAATGCTCATGAAACTGGCACAAGTGAAAGGATTGTTTTGTTTTACTTTTAGTATATTTTTATGCCTCCCTCAATAGTAATTTTTCAAATGGCCTGGTTGTCTTGCTGAATTTTCATTTCTAAGAAAGAACCAAGCTTGGTTGAGCTCGAACTCCTAATTTTTTTTCATTGTGCCAAGCTGTAGACTAGTTTATAAGCTTCGAGCTTATTAAAATTTTAAACATCTAAGTTAAGTTGGGGCCTATTTTCGAGCTGGATGCGGCTAGATTAAACCACTATTCATAAGTTTATAACCAAAGCTACCATTTCACCAAAATGAAAACAATGTATCCCTAGTTCCTTAAAAATGTAAATCAAAATGGAATAAAAAGCTACGCATTTAATGTCAGATCATTAGTCTCCAAACATAACTAATGTAGTCAAAAGAGGAATCTGAGCCAAATTAGAAACAGAGAATCAAAAAATTGGAGAAATATTGAAGCTAAAGCAACACGCAATAATGAAGTTAGGTTTTCAAATAGCGAGATCATATTTTCGCAGTAGATTCAGAAATGAAACAGATGTTCACGGTTGAGCTTACATCTTTGAATTGAAAGAGGCCAATGTCGCCGAGGTAAGAGATTATGCGGTAAGCTGATTCCATTGGAATTATGAGCTGTGCCAACTGCATCGGCTCCGACCGGAGCAGATCCATCGTCGTGCAGCACCCTCTTTCTACCATTTGTCCTTCTGTTCCTGTAAATGGATTTGTGTATCTTTACATGTACATAGGATGGTTCGTTGACCGAGAGAAGACGCCGGCGAGATTTGTTAGGTGGCGGGTATTTGCGATTGCGGTTGCGGCTCTCCTTTCGGCGTCCACTCACCAAACGTTCTTCGACGACAGTTATATAACGTTCTCTATTGCGGCCATTTACAGTATGACCAACTGACCGGAGCCCCAAACGACGCCGTTTTTTGCAAATTAAGATTCAATGTTGCTTTCGTACCAAATTTCTTGGAATTCTTGTGATAATAGGACATTTTAAATATTGTAGTTTTTTTTTAACACATCTAAAGCATAAGAGTTTGGGATCCATTAGTTGGGGTGATGTGGCGTCACATGTCATTTTAATTTATATTAATTTATATTTATTTTCACACGTGACGCTGACGTGACATTTAAAAATAATTTAATGTAATTAAAAATAAAAATGAGTCGTGTCACTTATTGATTTGGTCTAAGAGTAATTAACTATGAGAAAATTAAAAAGATGGAAGAGTAAATTTGTAATTTTACATATTTAATTAATTTCGAACCAATCATTAAGCGACACGTGTTATTCTTATTTTTAAGTACATTAAAATATTTTAAAATATCACGTGGCGCCACGTCACCCCAACTAACGAATATGTTAGGATAAACTAATGGTGGGACTTGCGTGACTAATTTTTCTTTAGGACGGGGACCGTTGTGGCTTATTTTTAAGTTGAGGATCTGGCTTGTGAGTTTTCAATATGTGGGAATCACCAGGGTATTAAATCCAACAATAAAAGCAGAAATCGAAAGACCAAGCCCGACGGGACAATTTGTAGCATGCATGGTTTTCCTCCCGGTAAGATTATAAAATGACACAACTATGAAGGAGAGAAGCCTTGCAAAAGTGAACCAAATAATCGAATTCTCAAGAATGAGACAAAAAACTTAGAAGACAACCTACTACCATAAAAGAGTCAGCCTATTATGTCACCTCCACCTTATTAGATAAGAAACCTAAGTCCTCAACAAAAGAACTATTTGTTAAGACCAAAAAGGACATTAAAGACCAACAACAAGCTCCCGCCACTATCCTAAATAATACAACTTTCTATTGTAAACATGTCTTTAAAACTCCATCAAAGTTAGGTTTCACTCTACCCTTCCCCATCTCGCACTAGTAAATGAGACAATCTGGCCAAACCGGAAAAAGTGAAGGGACAAAACCTTTTGCACAGTCGAATACATGCAAAGGTGCGACGTCTGCCAAAGACATGCTAATATAAAAAGGCTTCCAATTGCTAAGCTTTGGTCAACTGTGACGAGCCAATGCATGCATTTGCACACGTACAATTGGGGATCGACATCCTGGAACCTATTGGACGGTTGAATATTGGAAACAATTTTTATCCGTTCAAAATTAATTACTTCACAAAATGAGTAGAAGTAAAAGCAACAACCTGGTTAACAAAAAGGAATGTATTTAAGTTCTTCAAGAATAATGTCATCATTCTAATCGGTATCGTGGGTCATGATTATGGATAATGAAATTCAACAATGGGCCATCCACATGCAAACAAACAAATTGAAATAACAAACATAACCATATTAGATGGGTTAAAGAAGCGATACAAGATAGCCAAAGGAAGATGGATCGATGAGTTCTCATCCCTACGGTGGTCATATTAATTAGGGATACCGAGATCCACGATTGAGAGTTACCTTTCAGCATGGCGTACGGAGTAAAAGTCCAGCTGGTACGTTCAAGGAAAAGTATTAGGATAATCTACTGTGGCGATACATGAAGAGGCCCTTAAAATAAATTTGGTTCTATTAGCAGACTTGAGACATCATGCTCAGTAAAGAAACTTCGCCTACCAGAAACGAATAACAAAGTATTATAATGATTGAATGCAACATAGGAGCCTACTGGTTAGAGTAATGACCTTGTGAAGAGTCGAAATAACCAGAAAAGACATGCGCTAAGAAAAATTAACCCTCAAATTTTTTTTATTTTAACCCCAAAGTAGAAATGATGGTACATGCATGTTGCAAATGTAGTAAGACCAAGTACCTGCATACGAGAAGATCTAGAAGACCACGTCATCCCAAGAACATGGAACATCATACACCTACAAGGGCAACGCTACCCAAAAGCACAACCAATATAGTGCAATTTTCTTTATTTAATAATTTAATATTAATTCGATTTCTTCATTGTTGAGCATGTACAAATCAATACTTAACACAAGAAATGAATGTTACGCTTAACCCCAAGACATTGATCGGCGCCGAACGTCACATTTTTATGAGGGATGAAAACACTTAGCGCAAGCAATAAATGTTATGCTCAACCTCAAGACACTTATCGATGTCGAATGCCACGTAGCCTTTGGAGGGAAGACAAAGTGCTTGAAACTAATACTAAGCCCGCCTTGATGCACTATTCAACGTCAAAACACCACGTGTATCTTAGGGTAGACGGCGCTACGAAATAACGTTACGCCCATTCTGAAGATCTGTCAGCGTCGAATGCCACATGTCTCCGAGGGTATGGCGACACTCAACGCAATCAACGAATATTATGTTTAACCCCAATACACTGTCTGGGAAACGCCACATATATGCATGGGCGGAGCCACATGTATTGATGTGGGGTCAAATGACCCCACTATTTGATCAAATTTTATTGCTCTATCTT
>JAYMTH010003008.1:0-11552 GCA_036897465.1 Pelargonium australe | reverse complement strand
AGAATTCAATTTAAACCATTACAATTATAAAAATTTTAAATTCCAGAAAAGAGAATAAGAAAGATATATGTTCAATTAATTAATTAATTAATTAATATATAAGAAGAGAGGAGACGTAAAAGCAGAGTCTTTTATTTCCTTCCCGTATTGTACCCAACACAACACAACAATAACTCTCTCACTTCATTTTATTTTATCCAATTCAATCTCTTTCTCTCTCCTCCGATCTTCTTATAACCTAACGGTTGATTTTACGGCTGCTTTCTGATTCCCAGACGATAACCCATCTCTTTCCTTTTACAACTCTAATTTCTTCTTCTTATTTGATTTCTATTTCACCTCTTATTCTTTTTTGTAAATTCTTTGTTTTTTTTTGCTTGTAAATTCTTATTAACAACGTACAGATATTTTTTTTTTTTGGGGAATCCAGAAAAAAGTTTGATTTTTATTTATTTTTTGAATTCAATTTGCTGTATAAATTTGTGAATTTTGAAGAGAAAAAAAAAGGAAAAAAAAAGTGTTGGAATTTGATTTTGATTAGACTACTCGACGGAAACCGAAACGATTTGATTGATTTTGTTTTGATTCGGGCTGTGGGTTCGGCTTAATTCAACAAATTGTTGATTTTTGTGTGTGTTTCTCGGAACAATTTGGATGTTTTGGGCGTTTTGAGGGTATGGAGACACTTGTTACCTGAAAATTGCAAATTGGGGCTGTTTCTTCTTTTGGGGTTTGTGACAAAAAGGGAACAGCCTGGGCTTATGATCATTGCAGAATTTGGTGAATCGGATAGGTTTGGTTGGTTTTTGTGCTTTGGGTTTCTTCTGTTTTGGTCTCTTCGGTTCTGGGGATGAAGAAGAGTAGCGATGGCCAGAGACCGATTCAGGGAGGAGGTGGTGGAGCTGCTCCTGTTCAGCGCTCTGGCCGCTCCAATGGGTTCATTCCAACTTCCTTCCGAGCGCTCTCAAGCTATCTGAGGATTGTTTCTTCGGGTGCTTCCACTGTTGCAAGGTCAGCTGCTTCGGTTGCTTCCTCTATTGTGGATAGAGATGGTGATGCCAGCCATGATCAGGTATTGGGTTGGGAAAGTTAGAGTTTTTATGTTTTGGGCATATTTAGATTTTTTTTCTTTGTGTATCTTGATTGTGGTAGTATATGACTTTGAATGCGTGCACTTGGTTTTGTGAGCATTGGAAGTTGCGATAAGTGGAGTAGTTGTGTATGCATATGGAGAGCTAAATTTAGGATTCTCATTGCTAAATCCTGTCAAATAAGTGGAATATTCTAGTAGGAAGCAAGATTAACAGTTGATGTTTAAACAGAATTTGATCAAGTGTTGCTGTGCAAATGAAACTGTTTAACTGATTAATGTTACAGAACACTCGATATCATGTTCAGGGTAAATTTTCCGCCCAGTTTAGTTCGTGGATTATCTAATGCTAGCCCTTTTATGCAAGATTTTCTACTTGAAAATTTGAAAGCACAATATTTTGGTTAGTACATTTTGAGTAAGTTTTGATGTGTGAGAAATGTGATCACTTCATTTAAGGTGTTAGTTGAAACTATAATATTGAAAGTGTATTTTGGTAATAGGGTATTGCATTTGTGAGAAGACATCTCTATATTTAATTTGCAAGTGTTGGCTAGTATCTCACAATGTTGCAGTCAAAAAATGGTTGGATGACTATTATGGATTGAGTTCTTATAATGGTTGGAGGGATGATAATCATGGGTAGAGTTCTTAAATGCGTGCATTTTGTATGATTAGTTGTTCTTTCACTTCATGTTGTCAAAAGCCTGGAGTCTTTCCATGTTGGCCATCTTGATTCTTGACAGTGTGATAAATTATTTTCAAGAGGACTTCACACATATTATGCCAATGAATTTTGTTGAAGTTGGTGGGAAATGTAACTGTGACTTGAAACAGTCAGCTAGAAAGTTGAAGGGTGTACCTTAGTTGGGTTGTTTGATTTGGTATTTATTATTCTCAAGTCTTTAAGATTTTAGTTTTGGTGCTGGCTCTTCTGTTAACACTATAAATCTTTCGTAGACACCCCAAATCAAGGGGTTTGAGGAAAAATAGCAATGTACTTCATATTATAATTTGTTTTAAATGGGTTTATTGACAAAATCTTGAATTTTACAGTCTAATAGAACATCACTTACCATCAAAGATGCAGATTGTAGCTTATAACATTCTGATAGTGATGTGACTTTTTGTGTGGTATTTTGTTGAATATCATTAGTTATAAATTCTAATTGGATTCAATATATTGTAAACATTGGATATTTTTAGCACCGAACTTCTGCCTAAATCATTTTCTCAGATCAAAGATGAAATAAATGATCTATATAGAATTATGTCAAAAAGGATAATATCTAATATAGATTGCCCTCTCCCAGTGGATAATGCAGTATGAAGTTTTATCATCCTTCTATGCATGTGCTAAAAGTGGTTTGTGCCTGTTGTTAATGTTCTTCATATGGTGCTTATTTGGACAGTAGGCTTGTTCCATTGTCTCTTTGATGAAAAGTAATCAATGTTTGGTAGTTTAATTTATTTTGGAGTTACTAAACGGCTAACTGAAGTTCCATTTGTTCAAACAAAGGTGATCTGGGCTGGGTATGACAAGTTAGAGTGTGAAGGTGATGCAACTCGGCGAGTTCTCTTGCTTGGGTATCATTCTGGTTTCCAGGTGTGGGATGTTGAGGAAGCAGATAATGTCCGTCAACTAGTCTCCAGGCATGATGGTCCTGTTTCATTTATGCAAATGCTACTTAAACCACTTGCATTTAAGCGATCAACAGACAGGTTTGCTGACAGCCGTCCGTTACTTGTAGTGTGTGCTGATGGATCCTCTTTTGGTGATTCTAATGGTCAGGATGGGACAGTTGCTCCAAGTAATGGGAGCCTCAATTTCCATGACCTAGGGAATGGCAGTTTTTTGCCAACCACTGTCCGGTTTTATTCCTTGAGATCTCAGTCTTTTGTACATGTTCTAAAGTTCAGATCAGTTGTTTATTCAGTAAGGTGCAGCTCTCGAGTCGTGGCTGTTTTGCAAGCAACTCAGGTATGTTGCTTATGCCAACTTTCAAGAACCCTTATTTCCTGACTAATCAGAGTGATAATTAGGTTTTATCTCATGGCATTGGCAGATACACTGTTTTGACGCATCAACATTAGAGAGGGAATATACTATTCTTACAAATCCTATAGTCACAAGTGGTGTGGGTTCTGGAAGTATAGGATATGGGCCTCTTGCTGTTGGTCCTAGGTGGCTGGCTTACAGTGGGAGTCCAGTTGTAGTTTCCAATTCTGGGCGAGTAAGTCCACAACATCTAACACATACTTCAGGTTTTCCTGGATTTTCTTCAAATGGGAGCCTGGTGGCACACTACGCAAAAGAATCCAGTAAGCAGCTAGCTGCTGGCATTGTCACCTTAGGAGATATGGGATATAAGAAGCTGTCCAGATACTGCTCTGAGCTCCTACCTGATGGTAGTAATTCTCTACAATCAGGGAGTCTTGGCTGGAAAGGCAACGGAGTTGTTAATGGCCACTTGCCGGATGCAGATAGTATTGGAATGGTAAATGACATTTTTCTCATGATTATTTTTGCATGATACTGAAACAATTAGTCACTTTTTTTTCTTCTTCTTCCATAAATCGCTCATCTTCTATCAGTTTCATTGCTTTGTTTGAGTGGCCACCTTAATATACGATGTGTGGAATTTGATTTTGTGCCGTCTCTCTCTTAACTTTTATCTGTCAGGTGATTGTCAGAGATATTGTCAGTAAAAATATTATTGCTCAGTTTAGGGCACACAAGAGTCCTATTTCAGCATTATGCTTTGATTCAAGTGGGACACTTTTAGTGACAGCTTCAGTTCAGGGGCATAACATAAATGTTTTCAAGATAATGCCTGGACTCTCTGCATCTGAAGGTGGTGCATCTTGTGTACATCTCTACAGGCTTCAACGTGGATTTACTAATGCAGTAAGAGCAGAATCATTTTACTGGTTTTCTCGACTTTGATATTGTGCATTTTTAGATTACGTATTGTTATTAGTTACCACATGTCCGATCCTTCAATTGGTCACTTTTCAGGTTATTCAAGATATCAGTTTTAGTGATGATAGCAACTGGATAATGATTAGTTCCTCAAGGGGTACCTGCCATCTGTTTGCTATAAATCCTTTGGGTGGGTCAATCAACTTGCAGGCTGTTGTTGCTGATTCTGCAACCAAGAGTAGTGGAATGGGTGTTATGACAAAGTCACCTGTTCGTTGGCCACTAAATTCTTCTTTGAAAATGTCTGGTCAACAGAGCCTTTGTGCATCTGGTCCCCCAGTCACACTTTCTGTTGTTAGCAGAATAAGGAATGGAAACATTGGCTGGAAAGGTACAGTCAGTGGTGCTGCAGCGGCTGCAGCAGGCAGGATGGGTTCCCTCTCAGGGGCTATTGCTTCATCTTTCCACAATTGCAAAGGCAACGACTTGTATGTGAATGGCAGCTCTTTGAAAGCAAAATACCACCTCTTAGTTTTCTCTTCTTCCGGTTGTATGATACAGCATGCATTGCGTATATCATCCGATATAGATTCTATGACAGCTGCTTCTAGATTAAGTAGTGCATATGAATCAGCTCCAGAGTGTGATGGAAGATTGGTTGTTGAGGCACTTCGAAAGTGGAATATATGTCAGAAGCAAAATCGAACCGAGAGGGATGATATTGATATTTATGGTGACAATGGAAATTTAGATAGCAATAAAATATATCCAGAAGGAATACACGAGGGAATGAGTGCCTACCCTGAAGCAGGAGCCAGAGTCACAAAGGCGAAGATCAGTCCTGAGGAAAAACAACATTTGTATATTTCAGAAGCTGAGCTGCAGATGCATCAGGCTCATGTTCCATTGTGGGCAAAATCCGAGGTAAATCAACTTGGTCTTTGATCATTGCTTTGAAAACTGCACTCTACCTTGCCCCTCGTTCTTTGGCTTATGATGTATGATATACTTATCTTCCACAAATTGTCTTTTCTTTTCTTTTTCAGATATACTTCCAGTCTATGATGGTAGAAGGAATCAAAATGGATCTTGATATTGCTTCAGGAGGAGAAATTGAAATTGAGAGAATTCCAACTCGCATGATTGAAGCAAGGTCAAGAGACTTAGTTCCAGTTTTTGATTATCTTCAAACCCCAAAATTTCAGCAAGAAAGGTGCACCTAAGCTCTCTATTATCTTGAGTACAAATTTTGAAAATTCTGTTCGCATGTTATTAACTTAGTGATGTTTTATGATCAAGTAGTAGTGTCTAATTTCTTAACTTACCAATAAATATAGGACCTATGAATTCTATATTATGCATAATTTTGCCATTTGTTTTGTTTTTCCACGCGGGCTCCATTTGTTTGATCATAAAGAAGTTACATTCTTAGTCTAGTTAAATTTGAAAATATTGCGCTGAATGTATGTGTTTATATTTGTTGTCTTATTGTTGATTCATTTGTTTCGCACATTCATAGACTCATGATTACAAGTCCAGATGCTTATATGATTGTCTCGTTGAAAATATAATATGTTTGCCTTTGTTCTTGTGATTTACAAAACGGTTAAGAATCACTTTTAGGGCGTGAATGAAGGCTTGAATGTCTACATTATCTTAGCATTGGAAATGTTTCCTTGCTTGGGTAGTCATTTGTTTCTACACATTCTGCTGTCTTTATGCATAACTTTACACTGAGGATTGTTATGGTCTGTTTTTATCATTCAGGGTTTCTGCCGTGGATGGAATCTCAAACAGTCGTTTGCTGCATCCTTCAAGGTCTGGGCTGTCTGAAAATGGCCGGCTTTCACGTAGGAGTAGTTCTAGTTCTCTTGATTCAATGGCCGACAGTGGCACTACAACAGTGGCTCAACTTCACAATGGCTTTGAAGAGACTGGATGGGGTGGTTCTCTAATGCCTCCTATTGGAACCAAGGGCGATGTCAACTATAATGGAAGCCCGAAATCATTAACCACTCGGCCTGCGATTGTAAATAATAGAGATAGCTTAAAGATGGAGAGTCAACTAAGGTTTGTAAATAATATCAAAGAAGGCTCGAAAATGGAGAAACATTTTGAAGACGAACGCGATGAGTTTGGCTAGAGGTAAGTTATTCTCTTCACATCATAAATGTATACTATTCTGATATAGAAAAACATGTTGGAGAGAAGCTGATTGAATGTTTTGTGTTTGGTGATGATTCAGGTGTGGGGTGATATTCTTTTATTGTCCTGGCTGTGATGGGAGGCTGTTCCATTAACATTAATATATTATGGGAGCCGAAATGGGCTTTTCTGGACTTATCTGATGGATGATATGGATTTGTGTATTCTATCTATTGTGGATTTTTATTTTGTACATAACAGATACAAGACATGACCAAAACAGAAAGTTGTAATATGTAAATAATGATAGCATTACCTTATAATATATGTATCCATTTCTTCTTAAATCATTGATGGGTACTTGTGATTGGAACTAGACAAAGTGTGTAATCAATATGATTATTATGATTACAGGTTATACTTACGTTTCGTCAAAAATTTACATTTGTAATGTCGAAATTCTTTAATTTACAGGCCAAAGACTAGACAATTTTATGATCCTCGTGATGTCTATGTTGCTGTTCTGAACATGCGGATAATCAACCTGAAAAGGTTCCCCAAATTGAGAACACTCTGCTACAGAAGAGTCATTCATGTGGAGGAGACTGAAGAACTGTGATAAACTGAAGAAGCATCATATGGAATGCTGCCCCGCCACCCTGCGACCTTAAAGCTGGTGGCGTCGGTCTTCTCTACCATTTTGGGTGATGGGGTGTTGGGCGAGCCAATGGAAAGCTGAGGTCTAGCCGTGGGTTCGATCTTCTTGGCCCTTAGACTAGAGACGTAGTAGTAGCCGGGTGCTCGTCAAGATGGGTGAACACAGACATTTTTGTTTTTTTATCAGCAACGGGACATCAAACTCGAAGTAACAATGTTTCTTACTTCCCAAAAAGAGCATGATCCTAAACCCCACTCCACAAATTCATCCCATACCGTTGACAAAGAGGCTCGAACTTAAGACCTCAAAGGGAATCCAAAGTGTTTTAACCACTTGGCCCAACATGTCTTGAACACGTAGACATACTATTCATCCCTACACTTTGGAATGGAGATTGCAAGGATAATTTTCTCGATGAAGGACTTGACCATTTTAGGATTCAAATTGTACATCTTACACATGGTTAAATTAAGATGAACGTTTTTCTTCCACTATAAAAGAATCACTCATCAAGAATCACCAAAACACAAAAAACAGTAAATGAGTTCAAACCCATAAAACATGTGATCACTGCTACTAGTTGTGTTGTCTCCTGCGAACATTATACAGAAAGTGGAATAAAAGTCCCAGATGAGCTAGTTCTTGCTTTCAATATAAATGTTAACTGTAAAGAGAACACTAGTATTATAAGAAAATTAACAATAAAAACATATACGTTGCAGATGGTCGGTTAATTATTTTGTAAATTGATACCTCAGACGGAAGAGATGATCAAGACAGTCCTTGGTACCAATATCATCCCACTCCAGTTGCGTCCACCACGATGATCCTCCACTCACCCTTTTGATGGTGTTTTTGTTTTGGCTACTTAGCGGTAGCTTCTTCAGTTGATCACAATGCTTTACATAAATTTCCTCCAGCACCGACCACCTGTCCGTTTCCTTGCACACTGTCCTTAAGTTGGGAAGGCCATCCAGCGAGATTCTTCGCAACTTAGGAACAACATTAAGCTGAGAGTCAAGATTCGCATGTTGAAACAGCTTTTCCATTTGGGGGCAGAAGTTTACACTCACTTCTTCAAGGTCTTCAAGGATTAGAATATCGCCACCCAGCGAGAGTAAATGCTTCATTCCCGTGCAGCGCCACACGGTGAGTCGTCTTAGTTTAGATAATCTGAGCCCGAGAGGACCAAATAATTGTGAAAAGCTCTCAACACCCTCAAGGTCACTCAGGAAGATAACTCCAAATTAGGAAGTAGATCATGATGGGCACTACATCTTTCTCCAGTTAGATTGAAGTTGCCGCCACAACCCCAAATATGGAGTGACTTCAAACCCGAAAAGCAAGCAGTAGGTTCAAGTGTTGTCAAGTTCCGTAGCATAACATCCAAACCTTGACATTTATCAAGCCACAGAGAATCTGCATTCGTACTACTCAGCAAGTACTCTACTCTTTCTTCTTCTGGATTGATGCCCTGAATGCGTACCTCCTTAATCTCTCCTCTATCAAATCTAGAATGAGTTGACTCCAGGCCAATCAGAAGTCGGAATGTTGTCAATCTTCTAATCCAAGTAAGATTCGCTATCGAGCTCAGAGTTGTCTTGCGCTTCAATTGAAAAGATAACACTCTTAGTTTGGAGAGGTTTTCTAACTCTTCCAAATGTGCTTTTCCGTCTTCTACATCTCTCTTTAATCCCCATGCGTAAGCACTTCCATCCATATCTAGGATCTCTAAAGACGACAACATGGAAAAAACTCCAGCTGGGATGATTTCAAGGCCCTTAGCCTTTAGACGCAGTTCCCTTAGATTAATCAACATTCCCATTTCTCTTGGCAATTCTCTAATGCGAGTGTGAGACAAATCAAGCGCTTGAATTCTTTTGAGCCCTTCCCATCCTAACGTGGGCAGTTCATTGAGCCTATGACATCCCTCTAAAAGAAGCGTTCTTAGGTCTGCAAGTTGCATAATCGAAGGAGGCAATGAACTGATCTTGGTGTGACTCAAATTCAATACTCGGACGGCTGGAAATCCTTGCAAGAAACCTTCTGGAACTTCTTCAAGGGTCTTGTTACCTTGTAAAAATAATGTCAATGCATTGGACAGTTGCATCGTGCATTCAGACGGTAGCTTGGTTATTTTGTTATTCATCTTTAGAGATCCGTTGAGTTCACTTGCTTCTGGAAAATGTGTTAATCCAACTCCTGATCGAATAAGAGATTTGTGTCCAACTTCTAAGGAAGATGCAATCCATATGCCAACATCACGAACTATATCATGCATCGTCACCTGACTAAATCGCTTACCACGATCCTCCAACAAGCAACTATCTTTTAAAGTTTCTATCATAGCAATTCCCCTGTTGATTGAATCATCATAATTTAGTCCCATATCTACCAACAAAACAAGAAAAAAGACTTGATGCTCTCTTTTGTCTATCTTATGGTCCTCAGGGTATAAACAACAAAACAAGAAAAAAGACTTGATGCTCTCACCATGCAATGAATCATAACTCCACTTCATTGGGTTAAATACCTCCTTCTCAATGCCTGGAATAGAAGGCGCTGACCTCTTCAACTCGTTCAACGCATCTTTCCACAGCTCGATACTTTCCTTTCTCCTCATCGCTGCTCCAACAACAATGATCGCTAGAGGCAAGCCGTGGCACTCTCTAGCAACTGCTTTTGCATATGGTACAATTTTCTTGACATTGGCTACCTCCCCAACACTTGTACAAAACAATTGCCAGGCTTCTTTCTCACTCAAAATAGCTACAGTGAATTGTTCATCCATGTTCATCTGAGAACAAACTGCTTGAGATCGAGTAGTCAATACGTTTTTATAGCCTTTATGAACATCTGGGGGATGCCCAAACGATCCAAATCAATACGGTCCCAAACATTATCTAAGATGAGGAGAAACTTCTCTTCCCTTAAAAGCCTGTCGTGTAGTTGAGCAGCCATGCTCACCTCATCACAATCTCTCAAGCCAAATCCCAATCTTGCTGCTATTCTTGTTTGGACTAGCTTCGAGTTCATCTCTTTGGACACAGTAATCCAAATCACCTTGCCAAAAGGACGTCGAGCCATGGAGATGCTCTGGAGCTTATTGTTGAGATTCTTTACGAGGGTGGTTTTGCCTACCCCACCCATACCCCAAACGCCAATCCCCCGAACTTCATCACGATTCAGCAACTCCATCATTTTGGCCAAGTTTTGAGATGCAGTTGTTTGGTGTTCAATTGAAATTACTGGGATGCGCTCCACAGTTGGTGCTCGACCACTTGTAGCCACTACTGTTGGGTTAGCGTTAGCGGATAGAAGATTTTGTACCTCCTTAAGAGTCTTGCTCACTTTCCTGCCAAGGAAGCACTTACAGAAACATCCGGAGAATCTTGTGTTGTTGTTTGGAGTCAAGCTTGTACCAGCAGCAGCTGCTGGTTGAATCCGACGACCTGATACAACCAGAATCTCCTCTGCTACAGCCATAACCCCATCAACCTTTCTTCTCCACACTTCTGCTTGGCGTGCTACTCTTCCACCATTTTTCTTTGCCTCTTCAAGTTCTTGTTTGACCTCCTCCGCCAGATCCGCCAATTCTTCCACCGTCTTTTCAAGATCGTTAAGATTGGATTGGAGCTTGAAGACGCTAGTGGTGGTACGGTAGATGGGACCACAAACAAGTTTACCGCATTCCAATAATGGAGATGAAATGGCAGCTACTAAACCACACACAACGATGGCAGCCATACAGTATGTTTGTGTTTTGGTATTGGCAATAAGAGTTTTGCTTAGAGTTGCAGGGTGTATAGCTCAGAAAAAGACCATCAAAACAAAACTGATTTAGGCTTAACTATTGCTTACGCACAAAGTGATTAAACTATATCAAGCTTTACAAAGAGAGTTGGTTTCCTCGATATTATTTAATGACGACTATGGAATAAATTAATTAGTCAATTTGGTAGGCCTCATTAAACTATATGACCCATCATCCAAATTTTCCAAACCTGTTTGTTTCCTACTGCCCATCTTTTTCATGACAGACTTGCATATATACCTACAAATTATAATCTATTTTAACACATATCATTCTAATTTCAAAGGATAACGATTCAAAATAGTCGTTGTATAATTCATTTTGTTACAATACAGTACATAATTTTGTTTGGGATAAGGATTTTTTTGGTACCCAAAATTTAGCCTCATATCTAATTTAGTACTCACAATTTTATTTTACACCCAATTCGGTACATACCGTCAAGTTCCGTCAATGTCTCTGAAGTGCTGAGCAAGTATGCTAAGCTGAAAAGTTGTCTGCGTTGCATCCACGTGGATATTATTTAATTTTTAATTAAAAAAAACTCTCTCTTCACGAACCCACATTTCTTCATCATCTTCTTACACTACCCAAAGTACCAAATCTATTCCCAAACCTACATTTATTTATCATCTTCTCACACTGACCAGATTACCAAATTTATACCCAAACCCACATTTCTTTATCATCTACCCACTACACAATGACCAAATCTATTTGCTTCTTCCCCAAATTAACACAGAACCAAGCTCCAAGGGAGAAAAAAGGTGAGTAATCAAAGCCTATTCCAAGAAACAAACAAACTCCAAACTATTTCGGAACTAAAGCGAACAAAAAGATGAACAAAACAGAGCAAAGTACAGAGACTGCACAGCAAAACGCAAATTCAAAATTTGAGCAAAACAGAGTAGACAAACACAAA
>JAYMTH010003007.1:0-11553 GCA_036897465.1 Pelargonium australe | reverse complement strand
GCTATATGTCATGGTCGATAGTTTATAGGGGCTATCTGTCATTAGTCAATAGTTCATAGCAGCTTAGTGTAATTAACACTTAAATTTTTTTCTGATTTCCTCTAATCAAGACTACCCAACTGTATCCTAGTAATTTGAATGTTCAATTTTTTTTTTTTTTTTCATTAAGATACTTTTAGGAGTTAAATCAACTTCAATTTTCATGTTCAGTTGACCAGTTCCTTAATTTAAGCAAAACCATTGTCCAACAGTTTTCCCACAAAGGATGGTCCTAAAAGCCAACCCATATCGAAATGACTGATACAAACTCTGAGGACCTAGTAAATGCATGAACTATTCGATTCGCATACCGACTAACATATACAAAATCAATTCTAAGAAAATACTCAGACAAATCACATATATTGAGATTATCATACCAAAGGTACTGAGTCCCCCTCACGTCTTGTCTGAATTATCGAAATGACTAATATTGTATTGGACTGAATAATCACATCACGCCATCCTCTGTCAGACACCCATCTAACCGACTCTCGAAAACACGACCAGAAAGGAGGAAAATAAAAAGAATATGATTCCAACCAACCCAAAATAAATAAAACTAAAGCTAGTGATTTTACGAAAAAGAATTTATATTCTATGAGATCTATTTCAGGACGTCTATTTAATATCCACAACTCAAAAATGGTATCTTAGGATTTCCAATTCCATCAGCCAATTCATGACTCATCATAAAATAAAACAATATATATAAACGTAACCAAAATAGATAATAAACAAATAAATATAAACCACAAGGTTTGATTCTAAACGTAACCAAAAAAGAAAGTCACAAAGATTGATTATCAACGTCTTCCTTTAACAATGAAAAAGTTTGGGGACAAAACCCGAGAAAATGAATAATTCGACTTCTTATTTTATGTTTGAATTAAACTACAATGAGTGAATAAATATCGTATTCTCCTATAATCCATCTCTACCCGAGTAAAATTCGAACTCATAAACTTGTCTGAAACATGGTGATGCTCGATCCATAAGCTTGGCATATGATTAAATCGATAAACACATATCTGCTGCATTTACCTGATTGCTCCAAGCAAATTAGCACCATCTAGCTTTGCACCTTCCAAATGCTGAAAGAAACAAATAGCTGAATTAGAAGCGTTGGACTCGTACCGATTCTAAATTAAATGTTGCAATTGAGTTGTCTTTAACATCTACAAGTTTTACGCAAAATGGTGGAAATTGAATTCGGGTTTAGAGATGCATCAGCCATACTCTTTCTAGAAACTCATTACAATGCGCCTGATTATCTTTCTAAGAAAGAGATGCAAGGAATACCTAAAAGTAGGCCTGCCGAATCAGGATGCGGGCCAGGGCCAGGCTCGAGGTCTTAACAGGTCAGGCCTAAAAACGCCTGCATGCTCAGGCCAAAAACGGACTCACGTTTTTCGAGTTATTTTTTGCCAGCCTAGGTCCGGTATTATCACATGTTGGGTTAGTGATGGCCCAGAGTGTTGCAGTCCATTGTTCTAGGACTACCTAAAAGGGTCCTTTTCTAGAGCCTGTTTAGTAGGGTGGATAGAAGGAAGGATGAATTTGGGAAGGATGGCCCAGATTGAGAACCCTAAGTCTAAGAAGTCTCTGACCTAAAAGGCAAGCCTTTTGCGTTAGGTTCCTTCGGGGTTAAGTTGTTCAAGAAGAATATCTGTCCTCTATTTGGTAGAGGGAACAAAAGGAAAGTCGAACGAAATCCCACATCCATAGACACATCCATACAACTTTACGAGCGCACAAAAAATTGAATTCTCTCAGTACCCGTTGTCTAAGTTAAAGTTCATTTAACCCTCCTTGCAAAGCACACCTGAACAGGTTGTCTTCCATTATTCTATCTCTTACCAAATATCTCAAAGGAGACGGAAACAGCGGTGGGTTCCATCAATAAAGAGAAAGTGACTCATTTTGAGACGCAGAAAGTATATGATATTGAATATCAGAAAGTTCAATGTAACTAACTTCTACCTATTGAATGCCAAAACAAATTCATAAAATCTTAAAGCAGTCTGATTTACTTACTGTGTCTCGAAGATTGACATGTCGTAAATATGCACGTTGAAGGTTTGCACCCTTCAGATTGGCATTACTCAACTTTGCTCCCTGAAACACAAATGTTTTCACAAAAGTTACCCTCGAAGTCTACACAAGTTAACTCTTTGAATTTCTGTGTGGGCATCTCACCAACTAACACAGTCACAAGTAAGTTAAGAATAAAAGCCACGACTTCCCACTTAATCTATGCTTTCGACATTCTCTATGTCTGGTAGTAACTGATTCTTAATCATTGTCACCTTCTGTCATATACTTATCTATGCATAACAAGGCTTAGAAATTGTTCACCTTCAGATTAGCCCCTTCCAGATTAGCTCCCTCCAGATTGGCATTTGTAAGATCAGCAGTCTGAAAAATATAAGAGAGATCAATGGACATATATGAGATTTCTCAGCACGCTAAGCAGATATGTTAACACGTCAGGAAATCCTTTGCTTCTTTTCCAAACTGTCTTGATAATACATACATATTATTATAGTAGCAGTGACTAGAAACAATTGAAGTAGAACTTCATTCTCTATGCCACTGTCTTGGTTTCTTTCCCTCTTTTCCTTTTATTGAAATTAATGCAATCATTCTTTTTGTCACTACAAATCTGATGCCAAACCTGTAAATGTGCAGAACGGAGGTCCGCTCCACAGAAGCTACTCTCTCTTAAACAAGCATCTGCAATATAACAGCGAAAACTAAAGTTCATGGATAATTTGGGAAGAGAATGTTATGGCTCTTACTAAGAAAAACAAGATCTGTGGTGCCAACAGTTTCTTGTACCTTAAACGTTAAACCAAAATATTCATACGAAGATCAAGCAACCAAAATAAGGTGCATGTCAGAAATGCTAGAGACAGAGATATTGATATATTGCAATAAGACTGATATGTAAAAAACTGTCATTTAGTACTACCTGTAATAAATCTCTAAAAAAACATGAAATTATAAGGGTACATGAAGATTACCTTGCAGGTTTGCGCTCTGAAGATTGGCACCGGCAAGTACAGCTCCACGAAGATTGGCACCCGTGAATTCACATCTTCCCTAGGCAATAAATTTATTTAGGAGATTCTCCAATGTACTATCAAGGGTAAATCAAGCCTTGCATTGAGAACCTTACTCGCGCAAGGTTGCATTGTGAAAGATAGAACCCTCAGCATCCGCATCCTGAATTGGAATAGAAGGGTTTCCAGAACAGATTACAGTAACATCAGTAAACAATGCAAAGCCAAGAACATGATTGTTTACTGTATTTGTGACATTACATATCATTAAACCTGACCCACACGAAATTTTGCACATTGAAGATTTGCGCGTGAGAAGAAAACGCTTTTAAGACATGCATAGCTGAAGTCAACATCTGACAGATCCTGCAGAAATATTGATGTTAAAATTTCAATCTTTCCCCATCCAAGAAGTGTTTATCATAGGAGTGGATTCAAAGGCATTGAAGCACCACCGAGAACTAGATTGATTACTCATAATAAATATAAATAAAGAAGAGTACTTGCAAAAGTATACAGACTCACAGTCCAGTGTCCACAATCTCATAGAAAGTCATTTAAATAGAAACTAGGCACTGTTTTAATATTCTCTACCCGCCAAATAACCAATCCCTATAGCAGGATATAACATAAAGTTACAATGGTGCGGGTGAACTGTCTATTGGCAATAGTCAATTTATCTTTCAACCAAATCCTAGCAGAACATATTACATATTGGCCAAAAAAAGAGAGGCCAAAACCTCACACATGGGAATATGATCAGATTTTTATTTATCATTTGGCTAACACTGGTGAAGTGTTAGCCATCAGGTGTTGGTATTGCCTATCAAAAAAGGAAAACCAAACAGACATAAAATTCAAGTGTAAATACAGAAATTCTTCCAAGCACCTGAGACCAGCAAGGATTACCAGTTTGGAAAGATCAAGACCGGAAAGATTAACTCCTCGGAACCTGACTTTCTCTGACTGTGTGAATTTGATGATATCCTTACGGGTCAACTCAGTTTCTAAGTCATCCTCCGATTTCCTCCTATTTAAAACACTGTTGATCTCGTCAATTAGTCCCTGGATAAAACACGAAAGAATTTTCATTTTTGTATATATATAAAAATATAGAGATAGCATTTTGTTTGGTAACAAATATTAATGAAACCATAATTTCTCAAACAAGACAAATAAAATGTAAAAAATCATGCTTGAGCTTTACATTTTCATTTCAATTCTAGACATGTGTTTCTATGGCTGACATGAGAACATATAAGTATCCAAGAATGACCAAGTTTATAAGTGGTTTAATGTGGAAGCAGAATTCAAAGTGAAATATTATATTAAATCACAACTTGGCTAGAGATGTGGTTGTCACCATCAGCAAAATGAAGTGTAGAATTTAAAGCACAAAATGGCTCACTAAATGGAATACAACAACTCTTATATGCAAAATAGTGGTGTTCTAGCACAAATTGAAGTGTTCTCATGCTAGCCCAGGATGTTTATCCATTCCTAGAGATTCAAAGGTACAAGCTCATTTTTTTTATTAGCAAAAGTATTTAGCACGAATAGCATCATCGATAGTTGAACTTCTGACCAAAATGAAGAGCTACAGACCCAACAACCCTTTGCATATTCAGGAAGAAAAAAAACATTGCAAATTAAGGGGAAAAGAAAAAGTAAAGACCGAGATAACATCATAGTTCCAATAAACTACAAATCTCAAAACAATAACTTGAAGCTGCAAGGAAACTTTATCAAGAGAAAGGCACTTAACAGACAGAATAAATATGTTAACCAACTTGAAGATAAGCATTGCATACAAGTAGCTGATAATATTCTGCTTCCCGCAGGAGCTCCAAATATTTGTCATCTGTTAGAGATGGAACAACACCATTCCTCAACCAATTTAGAACGTGTCGAAAATGCTTCCCATCCCTATCCACAAAGACATATCCCTGCAAAAGTTCATTACAAACAAAGAAATTGATTTGTTTCACATACAATTGAATGAAGCAACATCTTGGACAAACTCAAATATAAAATCCACCCCTTAATGAATTTGTAGCACGTCTATTGTTCAATAAGAACCTTGAATCTTAAGCAAGAACTGATCATTTCAAATCAGTATAAAAATCTCTTCATTAATTTTCTTTTCACTTTGTGTTTATTTGATTAAATATACATAAAAATAAAATAAAAAAATACTTCCTCCTCCGTCCCAAAACAAGTGTTATGTTTTTCTTACATTTTTGTCCCAAAAATGAGTGTCATATTTTCTTTTAGAAAAGTTAGTTATGCATGAAAATAGAAATAGCATCCGTGTAATAAGTTACTTACAACTTCCAATCTAATAAGTTTGTTACAACACATGGATATAAAAGGAAATGTACAACACTTACTAACTTCTCCTTAATTTTTTTTCAAAGTAGAAACCAACACACTTATTTTGAGATGGAAGTAGTATTATATATTTGGTCTTCTACACTTTTGAAGGTTGAAAAGTAGAAGTCGTGTTTCAGGTGTGAAAACACTGCACTTGTGCAGATGGCATGTATATGTGCCAAATACTTTTGGTCTACTATTCAGATAATGGCGATACGGATAATTTCTATTATCTTCACACAACATAGTGTAATGCATCAACTTCAATGCCATTACAACCTCAACCTATTGTGAATGCTCTTAGTTGCATTGCAACAATAAACAACGAGCCAATGCACAAGGCTACCACCATTGTAAGGCCATTTATGTACGCAACTTTATCTCTAAAAGGCTCACCGAATAAGTCACGCATTAGGCAGAGATGACAAAAACAGGAGACAAGTACATACCTTCTCAGTCTCATGGCACACCTTATGGCGGCCGCTGAACATAGCCGCCAGCATCGAATCAGGCTCGCGTTGAGTTAAAGTATCAACAGTGGTGCAAAACTTCTTCCCGCCTGCGCACAAACACACAAATACCTCATCAAACTCATTGGCTACCAACAAAGATCTTCTGTTTAAGTACACATCAAGCCAAAGAATCATATATCAGCTCAAACAAAGTAACTTCTCTTTCGATTTTCCATTAAAAACAATAAAAGAAGAGTCTCAGTCTCAGTCTCAGTTCTAGACACTTCCATTTCCCTATCCCTCAGCCCTCAGGAACATCAAACTCAGCTTTCTCAGCAACCAAACAAGCCAAGAGAAAAATCACACCTCAAAATCCAGTCCAATTGTCGAAAATTCATAACAAAATTACTAAATCTGTAAGAAACAGTGAGGATTAGGGTTTCAACAACACAACATCCGATCAGTTGCACTGTGATCTGGCAGCCAAAACCGGAAATCACAATAACATTGCGTACAGAAATGCATACATAGATAGAGAAAGAGAGAGAGAGAGAAGGTGAAGACATAGACCTATGTTGAGACGGAGCAGAGAAGAGATATCGGAATCCATCGTCATTGCTGTGAGGTTTGGCAGAGAGACGATGGGTTCGAGCATATATGACTTGCCATTGCACGTTTCAGGTATTTATAGATAAAACTGAAAAATGAGTTTGATTCCACCAAGTATGTTTCTTTCCTTGGAGCCAATGACAACGAAGAGTTACGTTTGGGCTTTAATGGGCCAAGCCATTAATCCAGAATTTTTGTTTTGTGGTGGCAAGAATAATTTTTTCATCCAACTATTATGATAAAAGATAAAATTGTGTGTGGGCAACAATTTAAATTTTATCAAATAATAGCACGTTGCAAATCTTTTTTTACCGAAATCCGATTCTTTGTGATTAAATGATAAAATACATCAAAATTCGCAATTTGAGGGCCTATTTCGAAAAATACGCGACCTCTTTCGAAAAACAAGCGACCTCTTTCGAAAAACAAGCGAATATTAGAGCAACGAACAAATACAAAAATTATTGGGCCCTGGGTTCATGCATGGGAGCGTAGCAAATTACATTGAGTTGCTCAGCTGATAATATAAGGCGGACTCGTGGTAGCTGAGTTGCTCAGCTGATAATATAAGGCGGACTCGTGGTAGCAAGGCTTAGGTGCAAGCTCTTGGACTCTTGTTTGAGACGACTCATGGACGTGGTGTGAGGTTATAGTTGTATGTGTGACTGCAAGATTTTCTCGTACGTTTTTGAAGATAAAGAAGTTTGAAACTGCAGTGAAGATGTTCTTGGTTCGACTTTTAAGCAAGTCTTGGAAATGTCTTTTTAAATTTTCTAATTTTAAAAAGGATATGCAAAAATGTCCAAAAACGGGTTAAAATTAGAGCTTACAATTTGAGGTTCGTTCGGGTTCGATCAAAATGTCTAACCCAACCAAAAGGGTGTGAATCGTGTATTTCAGATTGAGTTTTTAGTTTTAGTTCAGATTCATGAGAATTTGTCTGACTCAAACTGACCCAAAAAATAATCAAATCTATTCATGTAACTCAAACCCGAACAACTACGAGTCAGAATCAGCAAATTTAGGTCCAAACTGTAAGCTCTTGAGCAGAATAGATGGTTAGGGTTTTACAAAGTTTGGTACTTTGTATTTGGAACTCCTTATATTGTCTTTAATGTGATTAGGGCACACTTGTATTAGCAACTCCAAATCTTGGCCGAGACAAGTTCGTACAGAACATGCATCAAATTCGTTGCATCTGCATCAGAGCTTGTAAATGCGGATATCGAGAAATTAAAGGGCAAAAGTATGCTCACTACGATCGATAATAAATCCTGCGAAGAAGCCTTCGTAGACAGGAAAACAGATACCAAATTGGATGCTCAACGACTATATAATATGGCTAGCACTTGATTATCTCTTGCTTGCTCCTTAAGTAGTTCAGTATCTATTTTCCCAGGACGAGTTAATCTCATGTGTACACAAAACCTACTAACGATCATATATCTGCAATCTATCAAATTAAGTTCCCATTACCGTTCCTATCTGCAGTAGAGAATAGAAGCGAGTGTAATCATGTAAACTTCATCGCCACGCATCGACTAGCTACTTTGTTAGAGACTACCTACGCCTAGATTCCTCTTGCCTTTTCCAGATCAGGAAGATCTGCAATGAATATCAGAGATAATAAGTATCAGACAGAGCGTATAATTTGCTGTGGTTTGATACGCTCACGAAAAGTTTTTCAGAAGAAACTGAATTTAATGAAATCAATCAAGAAATAGGCATTTTCTACTTCCAAAATAGCTATAGTTACATTTTAAAAACAATGAAATTTCCAGTGTATAAAAAAAGAAGAAAAAACCATGCACGCATGAAATGAAAAAATAAATAGTCCATAAAACTCACATAGCATTCCTTCGTCGTCACTGCTTCCGTCATCCTGGCCAGTGTACTGCAGAGAATAAATTTAAATTAGATGACTAATAGAAATACATAGTATATTTTTATTGTAAAATTATCAATAATAATATAAGGAAATTATATTACCGCAGCATCATCATCGTCAGAGTAATCAGCTGCAGATGACCATGCAAAATCCAGTCAGAGATACAATTATACAAATGAATTTTGGGGTAAATAGTTTCAGAGTGATATGATGCATTAAGGATAGTTCAATGATAGCAACAGCTAAAGAATGTTAAAAATAGTCTGACAACGCATCATAAAGTGATGAAGCATAATGAAGAAACCTCAATAGTGAAGCATTGAGAACTAAACAGCTGACCTTCACAATCAGACCGATTATAAATACACAGACTAAGGAACCTTTTTTATTGCATCATCAGATTGACCAGTATTCTAATTTGCTACAAAATAACTAATACTAATCAAGACTCTCATCTAGTTTTGATCACATAAATGATCTTGGCTGTAAATAAAGAGGATCCATCTCTGCTTCCCTATTTTCCATACTAGGAAGTAATCTCATAAAACTTAAACATTATTTATATAATTATATCTGTAGTGAAGAATGAAGAATTTTTTTTTTAGGGAGGCCCATTTGTTTGATTAAACAGTGAAAAGTATGAATTGAACACATGAAACAACTCTGAACTTTGATAACTACACCAAGAACCGTAGTTCTTTACTTCTGTGCTCATAAAGCACATGGAAAAGATGTTGAACAAGTACTTATTTGGGAATACAAAAAATAATATATATAACTTACACATAGACTCTTCATCATCCTCATCACACCATTTGTTCCAATCAACTTTAAGGTAAGGTGCAGGTTTTTCTTCAGACTTCAAGATTCTTTTCCACCATCCCTTCTGCTCCTTCTGTATGGAACATAGTATATTCCTTGACCCAACTTTAGTTCTACAACCCTAAACCATGCAAATCAAATCCATATCAAGAGGAACAACAAGATCTTTAAATAAAAAATTAACTGTAAAAAGAAAGGGACCAACATAAAACTAAAAGGAAAAACCATAATTTGTGTTCATGTAGTCATGTCCTAAAACACCACATTTACCATGAAGTAAGGCTTCAAATTTATTCAAGTATACCATCAATATATATATTACCCACACACGCGTACTGAGAAAGGGGCAGAAATAGATATATAGTAAAATAAAGTTCTAATGATAATTCAATTCCCCACTTGAGAAGATATGGTTCTAATACATTAAGTCATTAAACAGCAATGGGACGGTTATAAGGTTTTTCTATATACTTTTATACGTCAACAAATACTCAATAACTTAAACACCTCTTCTAATAAGCCACTGATTAGTCTTTTGACTTCAAAGCAAACGTAAGACGCTTAATGATGTACTAACTTAAAACTGAGGGGAGGGGGGAATACTAAAATGATGGTGCGAGAGTGTTGAGAAAACATAAACCTTTTACCAAGAAATAAATAACAACAACAATTTAGTAGTCTTTGTAATGCATAGCGACCATAGTAGTGGAGCACAGGTGGCAAACAAAAAATAACAATGTGTTCTGTTGAAGGCACAACTTTCTAAACCACCTATTTAGTTACACATATAAAAATCAAGACCTTGCATCCCTAATACTATCATCTTGCACAAAGGTTTCATTGCTTCCATGCATATTGCATACTAATAGCATTTTTTTCCAACTCCAACCAAAACCATATTCAGCCCCAAAAAAACTAAACCCCGCTAGTCAGTTTGATGTTTGATTCCGATTTTCATATCAAGTATTACCAACACCACTAACAACAAAAGTGCAGCTGAAATTAAAATTAAAAACCCAAACCCACCACAAAATTCAATGGTTCCCTTCAAATTTACATATCAATATCAGCATGATTAGCTGAAATTAAAACTCTGCCCCGCAAACAAATAGTATAACAAAGTGTGGCTTCAAGGGCACCAAACTGAAAAGTTCCACCTCAGGCATCAGAAGATTCAGAACTAGATTTCATATTAAATAAGAACAGCAACAAGAAAATAGCTGAAACTGAAATTGAAAACCTAATGCCCACTACCAAATTTGATGTTTTCCTTCGAGTTTTTATAACAACATCAACAAAAATAGCTGAAATTTGAGTTACTATTAAACCAAACTCCGGCTTAATGTACACTGGAACTCTGAAAACCTAACATTCATTAGTCACTACACAATATTTTGATGCTTCCCTTCAAATTTCCATATCATCATCAACAAAAATAACAGAACTGAAATTAAAAACTTAAGCATGAAACAAATACTAAATCAAAATGTAACTGGAGAGCAAATGCTCACCTCAGGCGATAGAGCTCCATAGAGCTCCAAGCTGAAGTTGAAGGACTCGCCTAGCAGCCCCACTGCCGAGAAACTGAGCAGTCCCTGAGGCTCGCATTTCACGGAAACATCTCTGGCGTCAGGTAATGCAATTGTCAGGTAAACCTTGTCAGAGCGCTGAGCCCACAGAACCTCCGGATGGCGACTTCACAACAACAAAATACATCAATTAGTGCCGATTCAAGTAATTTCTGAATCATTTTGTTGATTTGGAAGCAAAAAACGGTAGCAAAATAGGAATCTAACAGTGGCTGAAAAGAATCAAGAAAAAGTACAAAACAAAAAATAGATGATTGTTTTCGCAAATTCGAATGTGCATTTGAGGGAGTGAGAGAGAGAAGGAACAGAGAACTGTACGGTACCTCATTTTGGGGAAGTGATCGACGGCGAGAGAGACGAAGCGCCAGAGAGCCAAACAAACAGAACTGAACCCTACGCAATGAAAACGAGCTCGGCGTAGGGTTCAGAGCTTCTTGAGTGGATACTGTGATTTTCTTTTTAAATTTTTTTTTTCTTTTTAAAATCATCATCAGGTGTCCCATTTTCATAGGCACTCCGCAATATTTTAAGAGAACGATAAAACTTAAGGACTGAATACAATACATTCTTCAATAACAACAACAACAACAAAAATACAATGCACTTTTTTTTCAAGGGAAAAGATAGTTTTGCCGCTCTTGTGGTCCTATCCGGCTTGAATGAGAATTAGTCTGGATGTATTAAAACAACTTAAAGGTGTCTACCTGACCCGTTAA
>JAYMTH010003006.1:0-11554 GCA_036897465.1 Pelargonium australe | reverse complement strand
ATATATATATAAAGAAAAAATTATAAGATAGTCAGTGGTCGAGACTTAATTAAAACATAAAGAAAAAAATTTAGACGCTTACAAATTTATAGAGACGAATTCAAATGTTAATCCGGGAGTTGATGTCTCTTTCTTGGCTAGATTGAATCTCGACTCTTAAGAGTTTTGGTGCGATTTTTTTGTCTTTCTCTACGTAATAAAACTTAGAGTTGATAACTAAATTTGAATACGTGGGCATTTGATATATGATCCGTATATACACTCAATTTTTTGAGTCGGGTTGAACAAATTGTAATCCTGGTGAGTAGTAATTTTATTCCAGCTGTATTTTTTATAATAAAAATATATGTTTCATCTTAAATAAAATTGATAAAATTGGTTGAGGGGGTCAAATTGAAACTAAATTAATGCATCATAATAGTCAAAATGTTTTGGTGGGACAAACATGGAGCTGTTTCCTCTTCCCAAAAAGAAGCTATTGTCCCATTATTGTTCCCTCTACAAGTTATTTTTATTCATTTTTTGAGGGAAAAAAGAGAGAAGCATATGGTTTTTGGTAGCTGCTAATCAATTACATGGTCCAATTGATCATAAAAACTCAAAAAGTCATGGTTTGGATTTTTGTGGTAGGTGGGTTCATTACTATGAAAAATGGAGATGAATTTTATGGACTATTTTTGTTTCATCTATCTCAACTTCAACTTGAAATTTTATAAAGAAAACCAAGTGAATTAAACAAGGCCGTTTCAATAATTTTGGGGGATATGTGCCAAAAACAAAACTTAGTTTTCTAAATTTATTAAATGTAACGAATGAAAATAAATTTAATCAGTTAACCGAAATTAAATGTCGGTTGCAGTTATAAACTATTGTTAAACTTAAAACAAAAAGAGAGTAAAAACTTGACATGTATACAATATTTGATTTACTAAAGCACAATAACATTAGTAAAAACTTTGCTTTTATACACTATGCATGTTTAAGAACTGAACCGTCATTTGCAATTTTTTATTTTTATGAACCGCAATCGATTAAAAACTACAATTAAACCACACTAAATCAATTCGGTTAAAAATCTATCGATTTTCATTTTATTTATATACTGACCAAATATAAACAGCTTAACAATTTTTTAACATTTCTCGAAATCCAATTAGAACCCAAAATTTTTTTATTTTAAAATTAATTACATATCTAAAAAAATCACATATATAAGCCCAATAAGTGACATATGATTTAAACTATAATTTTTAGATAAAGAGAATGACATATTCCTCTTAGTGGACCTTCATGCTCTTAGTTGCATAGAAGAAAAGATGACAAAATTAATATATGAAGAGATTTAGAAAAATGACTTGTTCAAAGTTTGAGCTGAATAAATTTTATAATATAAAAAGGTTGAATTAAACACAAAGGGCCCAGTTTTGAGAAGATTTGACTATAAATTTATCTCCATTTTGTTGCAGTTTATAACCGCAGTTAAAAACTGCAGCTAAAATCCCAAAACAATGCAATGTTGCAGTTCATAACCGCAGTTATAAACGCAGCTAAAAGTCCAAAACAATATATTATTGCAGTTTAAAACCGCAGTTAATAAATGCAGCCAAAAGTCCAAAATGCTGCCCCAAACGCCACTTTGCACACCCTAGTAGCCGGCCTTGAAATTAAACTGATGATAAACTCTTACGAAGTCTTATATGATGCTCAAGTTAGAAGAAAACGATTTAAAAGTACAAATTTTAGTGTGAGATGTAATTTTCAGTCTTATCTTTACTTGTTGAATAACGTATGTTTCTTATGTGGTTGAGAATGATCTAAAAGTACAAACAAGATTTTTTGAGTCGTGCAATAGAGAAAAAAGTAAGAGAGGCCAAAGTGTCATAGTGAATTGACCTGATGAGGGCATGTTACAAAAAAAATACACGTTTGCATTTGTAACTTTTAACCGATTTTATTCATTTTCTGTTGAAGTGAGTATTGTCCCACATCGAAAAGATATAAATAGAATGAACTAAATATAATGATGGAAGTCAAATTATACTAATAAAATTGACCTTCTAATAGTAGAAGCTCAAACCATTGTATTATAACCCGTTATCAAATTTAACATATTAATTAATAGCAGGACAAACGAAAAATCGCTTTGTACACGAATAATAAGTTTATTTGTTCACCCCCTAAAAAAAATTCTATCAACATAATTGACCAATATTAGTAAAAGAATTTTATGATCAAGCTATGATAATTGATAAGCTATCAGAAGTGAAAATATGAGAAAGTGGTTGTCTTGTCACAAGTCTCTTTCTATGATGGTTGATTGGTTTATTCTTGTCCACTAATTTCCCATGAAACCATTTCATTTGAGGGACACGTGCTGCTTTGTTAATACACATATTTTATTAAAAAAAGAATCTAAATCCATTTTCTTATTAGTTTATTGTGTTAATTAATTAAACCAATAATTTGAAACCAAACAAGTCTTTTTCTTTGCATATCTCACTCTCTATTTTATAGCCATCCCTACAAATTCATGGATCACCTTTCGGTGACATGAAAATCTAAAGTTGATTCACCCACTTGACAAGTGTTATATTTTTTAGTCGAAAAATTCAAGTTCAATATAATTTTATGCTTTTGTTTAATAAATAAGAGTGTCCAATTGTGTTAAGTAATAATGAAAATGGGACGGGTTTGTAACACATGTATCCGTCCCGTCTATTTTTTATCATATTCGCTTCATTACATTATTGAGAATCTCATTTTCGTCTCAATATGGAAGTCCTATTATAATACTTTATCGTTCTATAAGAATAAACGACTCCACGTCAAATTTTACTCATACTCGCTCCAATAAATTTGTTAGAACAGAGCGACTTGTTCAATCCAAAATTTTAACAATGTCTCTTACTCTCATTGACAACTGAAATTAAACAAAAAAATTATTAGTTTATATAGACCCATTGTTCCCAATAAGATATAGTATATAAAATATTAATCATTTGAAATTGTTAGATTGCAATTTGTAAGACCAAATCATCACACAAATTTGATAAATAAAACAATACTAATGAGTTTAAGTTTCAAAATATAAAATAATTATTATATTAAATATTCAATACACTGATCAGTACGAGACACGTTATAATTGTTTCATTTTAACATGTTATGTTTTTAACCCTAAAAATGCCCGTCTTGTGTGTGTTCGAGATGAAAATATCGAGTTTTCCGTCAAATTGGACTTTCGAACCAAACAGTTAATCTCTGGTGTTTAAACTTTCGAAATGATGACTACAACTCTCATTCATATCAATTGTATAATCATATATATAAACATATAATTAGAATAAATAAATGATTTTGGTGCACCGACCATGCACCAAAATTGCTACGTGGTTGGATTATGAGCACCTAATACACAAGAAGACGAGCATGTATATCTGATTTTGCTTTGCATGAATGAGGACAAGAACAAGAGATTGATTTTACCAATCAATTTTTATTTTCTTCCCATTTTTTTGGATTTTCCTCTAATTAGGGAATGTCGAATTAATTAGGATTTAGTTATTAATTACTAAATTATCTATAAAGTTGAAGAAGTTGGCAGTTTTGGTTTGAAAATTAATCCCCGGCATTTATGAAGGTAATTAAATGTCATAAATTTTAATGTTCGAAATATTCAATAAGAAACTTAAAGTATAGTTATTACTTAAATCCGTTGTAAAACATTTGTTTATCTAATCTATTTCTAAAAATAATACAATTGTTTTGAGACCGATTAGAGAATAAATATTCTATGATATATTTTCTTAATATTTTTGTCTATTGACATTACAATTTTTATTATATATATGTACACGAAAGCGTATTTTCATTATCGCTACAATTATTTGAATGCAATTTGACTACTTTTATTTATAAACTCTAATAAAAAAAAAACAATAACTACAATAGGTACTCAATTCAAACATGCTAACCATTTCATCAACCTTACATGTGCTTGGAATAGTCCATAGTTTTTGAAGATATTGTATATAAATATCTATATCAAAAACTTCACTATACTATTTAAAGATAAAAGACATAGGAAACACAAAAGAATAGATTTTGAATAAATGAAGAGCTCAACATTTAATCTTTAGTCAAAATAGGATAAATAGGTTCAAAGTTCAAAAAATTGCCTTATAAATTAAATTAGCAATTCATTTACTTATATTCATCCAAAATTGCTACAATATGAAGATATAAAATAAATCAGTGTGTTGGCGTAGTTAGTTCAGCACTACGTTCCTTAAGTAAGAGGTTGAGAGTTTAAATCTCAACTCTTGTGAATAGAAAAAAACTCATGGGTCAGTCCCCTACTGCTTAGTGCGCTGACAGTGGGACGAGTGGAGATTAGTCTGGTTGTGGTAAAACGGCTTAAAGGTGTCAACCGCGAGTGCGCAAGCCCGCTCAGGAACTCCATGGTATAAATCGAAAGAAAAAAAAGATATAAAATTATTTTATGAGAAAAAAAACCATAATTTCTCTATTATTATAATGAAAAATTCAATTAATTATAGATTTTGAGACTAGAATTATAAAGTTGTTGAGGGAAAAAAAAAAAAACTGAATTCTAGAAACAATCAAGTATAATCAATTCACCGCGTTTCTTAAGTAGGAGCAATTAGTGCTGTGTTGGAAACGCGAGCCCGGGCGCGTGGATCACCGCTCGCTCGCCCAATGAGTTCTTAATGGAAACCGCGTGCGTCAGTGGGACCCGCGCCTACGTAATCACGGGCCTCACACAAATTAGCGTGGGTCCCCACCCGAGAGAAGCGTTGACCTTTTTCGAAATCAGACGGCAATGAATTAAAGCGTGCATCACCTGCGGGTCACACGAGACAAAAATTCGATCAAAGAGACAAAGATCTGTTGCGAACCAGCTCGCACCGAATCGTCTTGAACCAATCAGCACCCGCCACGTGGCCGGAACATGATTGGGTGAGCGAATTCGGACGAAACAGCCCATCACGTCCGTGTGTGACGTGGCGGCATCTGGGACGTCCCCGCGACGGAACCTGCTTGGAAGCTGATGTAACGTTAATTCAAATTGTTCTGATTTGGGAAACGCTGGCGTGGCGTGGTCTTATTGGTTACTGGGTTTGGTCGCTGTGTAGGTGGTGAACAGCAGAAAGTACCCGAAAATTGGAGTATAAAATATAAAGCGAAAAACGAGAAAAAATAAAAACTGTAACTCTCTGTGTATCTCTCTCTCTCTCTCTTCCTCTTTAGTGTCTCTGTAATTGTAAAAACTGTAAATTTTCTCTGGTCTGAAGAAGAGAGCTCGGTGAAGAGACTGTGGAGGCTGAGCTGTGTATGAAGCTGAGGAGATAAAGTTTCGATAATGAGTTGTTTTCGCTGGGGTGGAAAATCAGACAGAAGGTCAGAGAACAATCACAATCACAAGAAGCAGAACAAAAATGGTGATCAAGCGAAGCCGACTCCAGGTACTGACTCTGTGGATTTTTTCGAGTTGTTTGTGTTGTGTGTGTGTAAAGGAATGCGATTTCTATAATCACAGTGTTGTGTGTGTTTTTACATTTGGGTTTTGTGTTCCTGGCTCTGGTGGTGGAAATGGGTTCGTTCTGGACCGATCAAAATCGAATTTTGTGTGGACGAACTGGGTTTGAGTGAACAATAGCTATCTGGGTTTCGATGGGTTGGACCGATGATGTGCGATTTTCCGGGAAAATTTCAGACTTTTGCGAGGGTTTGAACTTTTAAGTGAATGAGTTCTGCTCTCAGTGATGTGCTATGAAGTTTGATTTTTTGTTTTTTGGGCAATTTCTGAAGAAAAAAGTTCTAATTCCCCATCAAGAGCTTGGTCTGTTTCTCTTCAGTTGTTGTGAATTTGTAATTTTTGTTTGTTTTTATGCTAGTGTAGTTTTGTTGTTTTGTCTTTGTTTGTATGCTTGGTGAAAAATTTCAATTCCTTATCTGAATTCCAAAATCCTTCTTGGATGTTTAATTTTGTCTTTGTGCAATATGATTTTAAATTTTGAGATTTGTCGTTTTACCTAACTCTCCTTGCAAAGATAAAAGCCAATTCAGCTTTTAGGTCTTTGGCTGTGTCTCATTTTTCTCTCCATGTTTTTGTTTGTTTATGCATTGTAGATACATTGAAAGTCAGTCCATATGTGGATGCTAAGAAAGAAGCCAAGGAGGAGGTGGTGGTGGTTTCCAAGGATGACCAATTATCCTTGGATGTAAAAAATTTGAATATGAAAGAGCAATGTTCAAATGATGGAAGCAATAGTGTAAAGAGGGCACAGACATTTACTTTTAATGAACTGGAGGAAGCTACTGGGAACTTCAGATCGGATTATTTTTTGGGTGAAGGTGGTTTTGGCAAGGTTTACAAGGGGCATTTGGAGAATATCAACCAGGTTGGATGGCTATGGACTAAAAAGTTAATAAAATTGCAATGCTCGTTGCAAAATTACCGTAAACTAATACTCTTTGCATTCTTTATTGTTTTGATTGGTTGTATTGCCTTTCTGCTACTATTGTTTGTTACAATTGCAATGCTTGTTTCAACTTTCAACATCAAAATATCAATTCTCACAAGGTTGTGGGGGATGAGCCTTGTTAGTCTTGATGTTACAAAATTACCGTACATTTCTATTTTGATTGGTTGCATTGGCTTTCTGCTTCTATTTTTTCAATGCATTATGTTTTTTATAATATTTTTTATTTTCTTCCTACTCAGCATTATCTGTTTTTGACATTTTGTTGTGTGATGCAGGCAGTAGCTATCAAGCAACTTAATCCTCATGGACTCCAAGGGATTAGGGAATTCGTTGTTGAAGTTTTGACTTTAAGTCTTGCCGACCATCCTAACCTTGTAAAGTTGATTGGATTTTGCGCCGAGGGAGGGCAGAGGCTGTTAGTTTACGAGTACATGCCATTAGGATCTTTAGAAAACCATTTGCATGGTAAGTCATTTGAGCATCCCCGTAATCTCATTGAATTTTGTTCCCTTTCATCTAATATCATGGTTTTGAACTTATTTTTTTTGCTGTTGCATGGTTCTATTTCACACTTAATAATTCTTTTTAACTGTGTAATATCTTTTGGTACTACAGACCTTCCACATAATAGAAGCGCACTTGATTGGAATACAAGAATGAAAATAGCAGCTGGAGCTGCAAGGGGATTAGAGTACTTGCACGACAAAATGAACCCCCCTGTTATATACCGTGATCTTAAATGTTCAAACATTTTGCTTGGGGAGGGATTTCATCCCAAGCTATCTGATTTCGGCTTGGCCAAAGTGGGTCCCAGTGGGGATAAGACCCATGTTTCTACTAGGGTTATGGGAACATATGGGTACTGCGCACCAGATTATGCAATGACGGGCCAGCTGACATTTAAGTCAGATATTTACAGCTTTGGGGTTGTTTTATTGGAGCTCATCACAGGAAGGAAAGCAATTGACAGTAATAGAGGTCGTAGAGAGCAAAATCTCGTTGCATGGGTAAGTTATTCACTCCTTCACGCTGTTATCTATTGCTTGGGTCAGTTCTGAAGTATTTGTTGTCTAAATATAGTGTCCTAAAAGAAGATACAATTCTGATTCGAGTTATTAATTTATCGATCTGCACGCCGAATTACACGTGTTCTTTAATATTAACTTCATGTTCAATGTTTACTTTTTGAGAGGATCTATGGTTGAGCAGTGTGCATGGATATGAGTGCTAATGCAGTCTGGCCAATGCAGTGTGGCTATTCTTAAATGCTGCCTCTACTATCTGGTGCCGATCACTTTCTGTTTTTCCTTTCATAATGTTATTTAATTCAATCTTATACGGAATGGCTCATAAACCTGCGTGAACTTTATAATTAGTTGTTTGCTGAAAAACCTCTTGTACTTTATGTAAAAAAAAACCTCTTGTGCTTGTCATGTTTTTGTTTGTAAACCATTCAATATTGCAGAAGAGCCTTGCCTCACTTTAAATGATAAGTTTCATTATCTGGTAGTCAGTTCTTCAAGCCATGCCACGACCAATTGCCCATTACACACTTCTTTTGCACAATTTGGTGAATTTTGTTAGCGTCGCTACATCTTCTGTTGTTAACGGCTATAAGCTGAACTACTTCATATGCATCTAAATCTGCACACATTTCAGTTTTAACTAACAAGATACCTCCCATCTTCATTTTCTTGCAGGCACGTCCACTATTTAGGGACCGAAAGAAATTCTCACAAATGGTCGACCCAGCACTTGATGGCCAATATCCCGTAAGAGGCTTGTACCAAGCTCTCGCCATTGCTGCAATGTGTGTTCAGGAACAACCTAACATGCGGCCTGTTATATCCGATGTGGTCACTGCTCTAAACTTCCTCTCTTCCCAGACTTACAGTCCCTGCACCCGAAAAAGCAAGAGTCCTCTATGCAGCCCTTCTCCGCCAAGAGAGAAAAAGAGAAACGAAGACAATGATGATGATGATGATGATGACGACGACAGATCAAGTGCTGAGAGCAGGACGGGAAAGGCGAAATTGGAGAAGTAAATGAAGTCAAGAAAATAATTAGTTGGTAGGTAAAGGTTCATTTTGGGATGTTGCTAGACTGATAGTGCCTGGTTATCAATTTTTCTGTCACAGAGATGCTGGGTGCTGAATACAAGCTAAATCATCAGAATCACATACAGGGAATTTATCTTTCTTTTTCTTTGTTGTACATGTCACATCAGCATATCGGATCGGCTCGGTTCTTGTATGTATGCAAGTAAGAAGATGGCTTTTTTTGTAAGCTACTGTTTTCATCTATTGAAAAGCTCATTCTTCATTCAGACTCAGTAACTTGTTCTGGAATCTGGACTTCGTATATTATATTTGTTTTTGAAATACAATATTTCAAGTCACGTATGTGAATCAAAACTAGCCTGAAATTATTTTTAAATCACAAGCCAATGAAGATCATGAGTTTATCTTTGGAGGAGAGGTGGTCTTGCAGTGCCTCAACCACCTTTTCCCTTTCTCCTCCTTCCCATGAATCTCTCTCATTGAGTTCCCATTTCTCAGCTCTCTTCAAAACTCGCATGTCTAGCCTTATAACTAAACTCTCGAGAGAAAGAGCTGCAAATTTCAGCAGATTGATCACGAACTCTATTTGATTTTTGGTGCCTCGAAACCCGCTTATCTCAACTTCCTTTAAATGTTTATGAACTCTTTCCGGCGCAACAATTTTCTCCCCTCGTCCAACGTTTCGTGTGCAACTTATCTGCACAATACAACATTGATTAGTTATCAAACAAAATTGATAATCAACATGCTCGGAGCTTGAAATATGTAAATATATACCGCTAAGTGAAGCTTGTGCAGTAGTGGAAACGCTTTTAGAATGTTGATCACTCTCATCATATCAAAATGTCGCGTCCGCGTGAGACACAACTTCAATTGCACAACGTGGCAGAAAGTAGGGATTATCGAGGTTTCAAGTCTAGCACGCTCAGCGCATATAGCCATATCCTCCATTGCAGGAACATCTTTGCCGAGTTCATTGAGCATTTGATACAAGTCTACTTCGCCCTTTGGTGAAATGAGGCACACATTGCGCAAATTGGGAATTATACGGAAAGAGAAATGGACCAAAGTAACCCCAAGGTACTCAAATCTCATGAGGTTTGTAGCCTCAACCTCTACTTCCTCAAACCCGAAACAATGGCGTATGGACAATGTCTCCAACGTGTGATTCGCTATGCGTACCACTTGAGGAAGTCGGGTTCTTTTCAAAACCAAAGATTGGAGCTTGGAGCAGCAAGAACAAATGGCACGCAACACTTCCTCGCGTCCAAGAGGCACATTAGTCAATTTAAGCGATCTCAGAGAGGTTCCTAGGAATTGGGAGATTACGTTCGGGTTGAGAATACACGTTCTCAACTCTAGATCCTCCACCCGGGAGGCTACATTGTTTCGCTGCAGACCCTGCAGCAGGCGAAAAACCGGAGACCCGAAAGTGTAGAAATTATGAAATTCTTCCCCCGGCCGGGTGGGTCATTCCCTGAGAAGACTTGTGGCAAGAGATGTTAAGCACGAGTTTCTTGACGCCCCTCCGGAGAGCAAAAGTGACCCATTGATCAATGTCTCCACTAAACAAACCTTCGATGCAAAAATTGATCTTGAAGGTAGTTAGAGAAGTAGAATTAGAAGAATCATGGTTTGAGTAGGCCTTCAAAAGTTGATTGAATATCCGATACAAGTACAACTATCATCTAAACACCACCTTGCAGCAAAATCTAGGTGCTTTTGAAATCTGTGGGGCAATCCAAACAAAGGTGAGACCTGAATGTGAAGAGAGGTCTCCATGTGGAGGACACAAGGCTGGTGTGTACGGCATCTCGGAGGCTCAACCTTGATACTACAAGACTCCCAAGAACATCATCGGGAAGGTGACTGATCGTGTGTTGTTCTTCATCGGATCTCTGTGTTTGCTCCATCACTGATTAATGATGAATTGTTGTACTATACGATTTGTATAGGTGACCACATGACTAGGAAACCTAATGGAACTACAACTAGGAATAGCGACCAAAACACCCTTTTGGACCCAAACTACTACTTTCTCCATTTCAAATTAGAAGTCATTCTAGAGTTCAATTTTTGTTTCTAAAAAATAATTCAGTGGGTTGGCGTAGCTGGTTCAACACTACGTCCCTTAAGCAAGAGGTTGGGAGTTCGAATCCCAGCTCTTGTGAATGGAAAAAACTCATGGGTCAGCCCCCTACCGCTTAATGCGCTAACAATGAGGCGAGTGAGGATTAGTCTGAGTGTGGTAAAACACCTTAAAGGTGTCAACCGCGTGTGCACGTGGTATAAATCGATAAAAAATACACGCCACTTTCCACTCTTAATAAACATATGCACAAATTTTTTTCTATAATGTTCTTTGTCTTCATTTTCTTGCAGGCACGTCCACTCTTAATAAACATATGCACATTGCGCAAATTGGGAATTATACGGAGAGTACAACGCATGTCCTCTATATATATTTAGTCTCCACAAGAGATCACCATGTTAAAAGAAGAGATTCTCACATATTCTCAACACTTGACACTTGCAAACAACGTATCCTAAGAGGGTAGAACTCAAGAATCCGATTGGACTCCACAACATACTCAATTTTTCTAACAACAATCACACGATGACATGTGAAAAACTTAATTAGTAAATATAAATATCTTATTCCTTAGTAACTAGTACGAGGGGGTGATTCATAACTTAATTTGAGATTTTCTCTCTCTAAAGTACTTGTTATAAATGATAGCTAGATTTTATCGGAGCTATCTGTCATATTTTATGGATGTTTATGGCCTATTTGTGAGAACTTTAGATGTTAATTTAGCAAGAAATGGATTATTTACGCTATTTTCGGATTGAGCATGAATTTGTTAAATTCTTGTTAATTTAGCTTGATTTTGGAATATTTGATGATTGTAATGCCTCACGAAATTTATGCTCGGTTTTAGTGGTTTTGGTGTGGCAGGTGCAAGAGCATGATGATAATAGAGA
>JAYMTH010003005.1:0-11554 GCA_036897465.1 Pelargonium australe | reverse complement strand
GACACCGAACAAATCCAAGCAAAAAACAAACCGCCACCCAAGCCCTAACCCTAGGGAACCTCTCAACATAGTCAGACCTCATTCTGAGACGTCCACACATCTGTTGAATCTGAGACCGCCACACTATTATATTTTAATGTTATAATGTATTAAATATATATCAAAAGTATATAAGCAAATTAATAATAAAAAAATCCTTGTTGATAATTAATAAAATTAATTGCAGATAATCCGTATATATTTATGCATTATGCACATATATTTCTATAATTTTATATATGAATTGACACTTATGAACTTCCCCCACTAGTAATGTTATGACTTAGTTAATTTAAACAATAAAGACCATGATGTCCTTCCATTGTATTTCGAAGTTTTAAATAATAATAATAATAAGTAAATCAGTAAAAAACCATCCACATTTTCTCACGTGTCCCACTTGATAGATATGTAACTCTAAATGCTCGTCTCAGTTTTCGTACTAACGTGTATGTGATGAGAAAAAATATTTTACAATTAGATTTAACCGATAAAATAAATTAAATAAATTTTGTAAGAGATCATGTGATTTTAAATATATAAAAAAATCTAAAAAAACACATGTAAAATAAATGTAAAGTACACGAGAATGAACCATAATTAATATGGTAATCAATAGTCTCTCCCTCTTCAAGTCCTTGCCACCCAAAAAGAGTGTCAAATAAATACTTCATTAATTGTTTTTTTGTAGTAAAATTGAAATGGGAAATTAAGATAGCCAGTAGATAGCTAGCTACGTAGATGGCACACTACGCACAATCAATGACATTGTTGGCAATTTGTAGCTTTTGACAATTGTAAATAGTGCATCTATCTCAAAATATATAAACCAACTAAATTTTGGTTTAGCCTGATCTAAACTATCGATGAGGTAATTACACATCATTTAATATATTCTTTACTCACCCAAGTGATTTGGTGAGAGCGATGCGATTCGTTTAGATCAAGATTTTTAATGAGGTGCCATCGTTTCATTAATGACTTAGCTTAAGCTAAATAAATTTCAGCTTACAAACCAAGGCACGTTGGGTCAAACAGTTGATACGTTTTGAATTTTTTTTGAGGTCTCAAGTTCGAGTCTCCTAGCCGACGGTATGGAGTGAGATCTTATAAGCTTAAGAGGAGAACTAACAACTAACAGAGTAACGCCATCCCACTAGGGGATGAGAAACATTGACATTTACACAAGTTTGTTGTCTCGTTGCTTATCCAAAAAAAAAATCTAAGCTTACAATCAGTACAAGTTGGCTGACGGGCAAAAAAAAAAATTTGAATTCGGATGAGGTACTCCACGATAAAAAATTCATTTGAGCAAATATATGTATTAATCTTTACAAAGCATCACCTGATTAGCCATGAATAAATCATGGCTAAGATTCATTTTGCTATATACATATATGATACATCTATTGCTTCTCTCTCTCTAAGAGAAAGAGTGAATGTGCAAGCAACCATATGCATAACCATCCACCATTAAAGAATTCAACAAACCTATTTATTGCTATCATCTCCCAACTATATCTTCCTCCAATTCTCCAATATAAATCTCTATCTATTTCTCTACATTTCTGCAACAAAACAGTACCATCTCTCTCTCAATCTCTCTCTTAAATCTCTCTAAGATGAACAGCCGGGTCACTTTACTGTCAAGACTAACGGCAGTGTCCAGCGAACCGGTTACTCCGGGTAAGACCCACCCGCTTTCCGTCCTGGACCACGCCATGGGTCTCCACACCCTCCACATTGTTTTCTACTACCGCACTAACCCCTTCGGTTCCTTCGACCTGAACCCCATCCGGGTCACTTTATCCGAGGCCCTCTCCATGTACCCGACTGTAACGGGTCGATTCGCCCCGGAAAAGGACGGCAATTGGGTACTCAAGTACAACGATGCTGGGGTTCGGATCTTGAGGGCCAAGGTGGGGACCACTCTTGATGAATGGCTCAGATCGGCCGATGGCGCCGAGGAGAGAGATCTGACGGCCTGGGAGTCCATGCCGGAGGATCCAGCTATGTGGTCGCCGTTCCGTATCCAGGTATAGCAAATTTAAATACAATTTTTTATTTTTAGAGTTTAGTACTGTTTTTTACTGTTTGAATCCATCATGATTCATGAATTTGGATTGTGAAAACAATATCTTTAGTAGAAAGATTTTGAGGTAGGTGTGTGTGAGATTGGCCTATACTACCCAAAGACAACTTAGGGTTAACAAGAGAGTATATGTTGATGCTATGTTTAGTGGCGGAGCCAGGATTTTGTTCATTCATTAGATTTAGGACCACCACTTTAGGCTAAAGAAATTGTTTTAGGAAGTCATCGTGAATGACATGTCACAGACTGGATGTATCGTGCAAATTGTTAGAGAAAGCATTCGAATCGTTACAAACTGCATGCTAGGGCCGCCCCCTAACTTCGTCATTGCTTACCGAATGTAATTAGTTGTGTTGTGTTGTGTCGTGTCGATATTGATATTGTGTGACAATGTTTTGCAGATCAGTGAGTTTGAAGAAGGAGGTGTAGCTGTTGGTGTAAGTTGCCTCCACATGCATGCTGATCCTACTTGTGTAACCCTCCTCATCAACTCATGGGTTCAGGTTCACCGCCGGCAGCCCATTGCTCACCCTCCGTTCTTCAACCCCTCCGCCATCCGCGGAGGCCGCCACCCCGACCGCCCTTCGCTTCCCACTGATCATTACTATGCAACCAAGTCCACAGCACAAACTCCCCCCTCACTAAAAATGGCCTCTGCCGTCTTCAGCTTCTCAAATTCAGCCATTAGGCAATGCTTCACACAGCTCCAAGGGAAATGCCCTGATTCCAACCCATTTGACCTTCTCGCCACCCTCTTTTGGATGCGTGTTGCGCGCCTGAAAGCCCGTAAACACGACTACGAACACTTCCTCTCGGTTTGCGTAGACTTCAGGAAGCGGATGGACACTCCGCTCCCTGATGGCTACTTTGGCAATGCACTGCATTTTTCACAATTGTCCTTCAGTGAAAAAGCTATGCAATGCAGTGAACTATGGGAAGTGGTGAATATGATGCATAGCCATGTCGCGGGCCTTGGGGAAGACGAGTTCCAGTCTGGTATAGATTGGCTGGGTTCGCAAAAGAGCGAGGGAGGGAAGTTTGCACCACCCTTCAGAATGTATGGCCCGGAACTAACCTGTGTTTGCATGGAACACATGATCATCTCGGGCACCGATGACTCGCTGATGTATGCAGCGGCTTTTGACCAGGACGGGAAGCCCGCCCACGTGTCGTATCACGTGGGGAACGTCGAAGGTGAAGGGTTGATAGTAGTGATGCCCTCGCCGGAGGGAGGGATGGCGCGGAGAGTGATGGTGACACTACCTGAGGATGAAATGGAAAAACTATATGAAGATGAAGCTATCTTAGACCTAAAACCAACAATGCTGTTGAGTGGGAGAGTGTAGGAACCTAACTATCTGATAAACAAAACCATCTGCAATAGTGTTGTTACATTTTACACTATTTGTCATTGTATCCTAAAAATTGATCAAAAAGAAGAGCAAATAAATGAAGGAAATGTCTTCACAATAAATGGAATTGGGACATAGCAATATATAATATGATTTTGGATACTCCTGTCATGATACAGAATCTGAATGATATATCAGCTTAAGCAACAATTCTTTTATTTTTTTTATTTTATCAATGGAGATACACAACAGAGGTAGCTCTCCCCGTTGGACCCAAATAACCCACCCCATAACGTGGACAGGAAGACTTGAACCCGAAACCTCAAAAGAAATCCGAAACGCTTAAACCGTTTGGCACAACCTGCCTTGGTAAGCAATTGTTACTAATAGAGAAGAGATGATGTAAAATTACAATGTGGAACAAATTATAGGACACTAGTGATGAAATGTAGACCAAATTAAGCAGGGGTGTTTGCAAACTTCCATGAGAGATGGCTTGTGCCATCATAGGATCTTCCACCAGAAACCTCACTGATGGGCACAGCATTACATGTTTCTTCCAAATCCTCCTTACTCAGTTTCAACTTCAGTGCACCAATATTGTCTTCCAAGTTCTTCACCTTAGTTGTCCCTACCATTGTCCAAAGCCAGAAAGAGAACAATATGTACTGATCAACATGTAAACTGAGTAGTAACTAGCTAGCTAGAAATAGAAGTAATTAAGTGTCTCACCAGGGATAGGCACAATGTCATTTCCTTGTCCAAGAACCCAAGCAAGGGCTAGTTGAGCCGGACTGCATTCGTGCTTCGTGGCAAGATTTTCCATCCGACTATATATTTCCCTGTTTTTTACCAGATTCTCCGCTTGGAACCTAGGATATGAACCCTTTTTTTGGAGATGGAAAGAAACAGCTGGTTAACATTGGTTCATGAAGCTTTGACAAAAAGAATCTGTAAAATTAACTTGTATACCAATTGACTATTCTCAGGCAAGCTTTCCACAACTGCTTTGCCACCAAAGAAACCGCGACCAAGGGGACTGTATGGAACTACTCCTATGCCAAGCTCCCTGTATGTCATCATACACATCAAATGGAACCCGAATGTTGTGATATTGATCAAATGATCTTTCACTCTCTTTTATGGTTAGGTGAGTACCTGCAGAGTGGAATGATCTCTTGTTCAATGTCCCGAGTCCAGAGGGACCACTCCATTTGTAGAGCTGTGATGGGATGAACCGCGTGAGCCCTCCTAATGGTGTCGGGACTAGCCTCAGATAACCCGATATACCTGATTTTTCCCTCTTCCACCAGTTTCTTAAGCTCACCCATCTACATTTCAAGAAATCATGTATTAGATCTTGTCACGGACATTATCATATTTTTGGTGGAATGAGCTATGACTTACAGTTTCCTCTATAGGCACTGATGTATCCACTCGATGCTGATAATACAAATCAATATAATCCACGCCAAGACGCTTCAAACTAGCCTCGCAAGACAAGCGAACGTATTCAGGGTTACCCTTGATCTGAACTTGACCTCTAGGAAGGTCCACTTTTGCAATACCAAACTTTGTGGCTAACTGGATTTTTTCCCGCGGTAATTGCTTCAAAGCCTGAAGTACAGTTGATCAATTATCAAAACGAAACAACAAAAATGATAAGAGCCCTCGCGTGCACAGGTGAATAAGTAGAAAACATAAACTGGCTCGCATAAATAGATGTGGAATCACAAATAAAGAACCGGACTTGTACAGTACATACCTTTCCGAGCAGAATTTCATTAGCATTGGCAGCGCCATAGGAATCAGCTGTATCGAAGAAAGTGATTCCTTTAGCGAAGGCGTATTTGATAATGGAGATCCCATCTTCATCAGAGAGAGGAGAATTGTATAAGCCAGTCAAGCCCATACATCCAAACCCCAACTGTGATACCTGTAAGTTTAATTAAGCAATACACTACACATATTAGATCATATACATATATGCTATACACAAACATAGTGTAAGTTGAAGCAACCAGAAATCAAAATCACAAAACTGAAATGTGTTGCATAGTTTTACCTCAAGTCCTTGACTGCCCAATTTCACTCTTGAAATTGTATGAACCACTTTCTCTTGCGTCATCTTCTCGAATAGCACCAGAATGTTCTTTCAAGATCAATCGCTGTCCGGGTTTATATCTGTTAAAGCTCTATCAGACTGCTATTTATAATATAGTTGGCTATGAAAATTGTTAGAGAAATACAAAAGTGAACATATATTTGCGTTAGCTATGACGATTACAGTAGTGTAGAATATAATTAGCTGCAATGGACGTCAGCAATGACATTTTGTCCCCCAGAAACTGTCTTGTTTCTCTTTTCATTTAGCTGAAGGCTCTATGAACTCTTTTTGACCAAACCATTCAATCAAATATCCAAATCATTCGAATTATAGTTACTTTCCAATACGTCCATATTAAACATCCCACGCAATTATAAACTCTCACAAACAAGCTGAGAGAAACGAGAAACAACGCACAATTGCAAATGAATTCAAGGTGTACGTTGAGCAGTTAAATCGAAGAAGCAATCTTTGCCTGATATAAAGAGATTAGCTACTAACTAGAACAAGGAAAATGGCTACATTTTTTCAGTACATTTGGATAATTCTTTCCAGCTTGCCTGGCTCAAAATTTAACAGCAGATTGCAGAACATTTCAGGCAGAGACTAGTAGTAACTTTACACGAAATACATTCCGACACTAAGACAAATGAAATGGAAAGAGATCAGTTGAAACATCAGATGAGACCGTCCCAGACCCAGTCAGTCAGTCACCGGTTCAAAGCCTGAATCTACCATAGCCTCCAATACCAGAAGATCCATATCCACCATAGGGTTGTTGTGATGACAAGGAAGACGAGTATGATGTATTGCCCAGATGTGAATAGGATGACCTCAAACCAGCATCCAAATTCCCATAGCCACTTGAGATTGGTTCTTTGTGACTAGACATAAATTCCTGTGAAAAAACAAGACAATTAACAAAAGTCAGCCATCTCTCATTCACTAACAAGCAACTTAAATCTCCAGCATTTGAACTTCAAAATAAGATTTAAATTGCCCCATAAGAACAGTTCAAGATTATAGGGGGGAAATAGCACACTTCCAATGGACAGAGTAACCTAACACATTCTACCAAGGGAAAATTAAATATAAAAAGGACGAACGACGTATGAATACTTATCCCCTGTTCTTCTGTTTACAAGTTTTTACAACATTCTCCGATTCTCAGCAGAAACTTGGTAAATCTCACCACCCACCAGTTCGCAACTTTTTACAGAATATAAATCCAAGGATAAGTATTCTCAAACTATATGTCAAACCCCTCAATAAAAACGGTTAATGCAACTAAAAACAGACGTAGAATCAGAAAAACGTGAAGCAATTCCATTATGAATGCAGAGTTGAAAACAAAAAGGAATGACCAAATTAAGACCTATTGATTGTCCATATTTAGTTTGCTGGATAAGAAAAACATGAGCTCTCTAGTAAGTAGATATATCATCGATTTGCATGGCATTACTCACTGTCTCTCATAACAAGATCAAGGCTAAGGATTTTTTTCTAGAGAAGTCGAGTATTACGGTAAGCTCTTGCACAACTGTTTATATATATTTCATTATCAAAAGTGAAAGGATACATCAAAGGAAGCCTCCCCCTACCTGGATCAGCTGTTGAGCCGTCTGCACCTGCGATGAGGTGCCTTTAATTTCCACGGTGATCTCATCAGGTAGTCCTCTGCTCTCTTGCACAGTTAAAATGGCTCCACTTGTGCGGCGAATGTACGCAATGTTAGCCCCTCCAATCCCAATTATGTCTTCAGCATAAGAAAGTGGAATTTGCATAGTTTGTGCAATCTAGATGCATGAAACAAAAGATTGGTTATTAACACTGAGTCTCAAACAAAATCCTGTTACTGGTAACCTAACTTGCATTCTTGTCCAATACACTAGTAAGAAAATTGTCAAAATACTGCAAATTTTCCAGGAAACAGAACAGGAAATTATCATTTGCACACCCAAGTGAGGCAAAAATGACCAGGGACAAGAAATTTTGAGCAGAAGTAACCAACCTGAGTAACAATAGGAGCACCAGAACGACCAAGTCCGGAAGAACGTATCCCAGGAAGGGAGGGATCTTGTCCATAGAGTGAAATTCCTGAAGGCGGCATTTGTGAATCCAATCGACTTTCACGATCAAGATACAGAGATTCCCTCTTTGTTGAGAGGGGATAATCATTACCAAGTCCAGGCTGAGAGGCATACGACTTCTCGGGCCATGTCTCTGCTTGGCGATCTTGTGAGACCGTTGTGTTGTGCTAAAAATGAAAACAACACCAATTAGCATACTAAAGTACCCTCAGAGAGAGAGAGAGAGAGAGAAACACAAACCACTACAGCTGAGTAACTGACAGATAAGTTGCTTAACGGCAAGAGAGGAAAAAGGAAAAGGAGAACAAGGAACATTTAAAGCTTACAGTTTTCTCAAATAGTGGAAGTACACTATGATCAACCAAGAACTTCCTTAGGTGTCCTACTACTGCTTCTAGCGCCTTGAGAACTTTCAAAGCTTCCCCCTGCAACTCCACAATCCTCTCATCAGCAGTAACATAAAATGGCACTTCATCTGAAATCACAAAGTCAAAAAATTTAGTTACTTTGGACACATGTTGCACACAAAATGTTTAATTTGTAAGACATTTTAAACACAAAACAAAGAATTATCAATAATATTTTTAAGAAAGAAATCACATCCTGCTATTAAGAAACTAACTCTTGGTAGCTTTAGGCAGACCAATTAAGTAGAGGAACTTCTGCTAATTCTGAAAGATCAGAGATATTTTAAGGAACCCCCAAATCTTGTGTGATATGAACCATACAAATACCCCATCAGCACACATAACTTTCACAAGCTTCTGAATTTTCTTTTGCATAGTGATGGGCTATTAGCAAACCAAAACTAATGGGATTACAAGGAATCACCAGAAGTATTTTCAGCCCAACATCAAGTCAGCAGTTTCCAAAATCTGTTTCTATCAAATTCTTTTGTTGCCTTACAACCATGAACCTCAAACCTAACACTCCTACTCTTTTACCTACAGATTTTCAATACTTCTAAGGAATCAATAATTCCAGATACAGCGGCAGCCAATTTTTAGCTGAGCTGACCTGCCTGACTATACATCTTCCATGGAATACTCCATCCACCATTTCATTCCCAAATCCATGGCACAACTTTCCTTTTCATGCAGCAATTTTCCATTGAAAGCATATGCAACTCAAAATTTCAACCATGATATACCACAATTTCTTTCTACACAACATAACTTTATACGCGGTAGAGGTTATAGGCTGGGTGAGAATGGTACTGAAAAACCTTCCATATAAGGATTCAGATTAGGTCAATTGAATTTTGCAATAATGATTCACAATGTGGTGTGGTCCTACACTCCTACTTTATGCTTGAGGATTTCTTTCTTCATCATCTGTACATTATAAAATAAATAAATAAATAGAAGTCTCAAGAGAAAACCTCTTGTCTAGATTGATGGCAGAATGGCAAAGCTGAAATAACTTCACCTTAAGCAATAACTAAATGGCATGCTAACAACAATCAATTACTGTTCATAAAAATGTCTTCTACCATCCAACTTTTTCTTTATTACCTTGTGAATTGTATTATTGTAACAATGAGAACATATTTTTCTCAATTTCAACTGACTAGGTGTACCATGAAGATTCTTTTGAGTAATATCTGGAAACCGAGCATCTTCCTCCTATCAACAGCAAATCTGGAGATCATATACTACATAATTCTTTACCTAATTACCCACTCATTTTTCTCATTCTATCTCCTAAAAAAGCCTGCAGGGCATCTTTAACAACTTTCAAACTTTTGAGGTCCTTATTAACTTCTTTTATGAAGAGACCTAGTGCAATGCTTTCTGTCTAGCCCTTCAAACCAAGAAAACAAGATGGCTCTGGCATAATTCAAAATTCAGAACTCTCATAACTACTCGTGCCTTTTGACCCTCGTAATTAGTTTACCTAGCCACTAGAAGACTCCAACAAACAAAACTAGATCCCTAAAAGGTTCATAGCTAAACTGTCCCTTTCAGTTCTGTAAACTCCCAGTAGCTTCAATTTTCACTTTAACTTCATTACAGTCAAGACTAATACAAAGGTATTAGTCATACAGTGGACTCTCCAAATAATTGATAATATCCTAAACAAGACAAATCAATAGTGGACATTCATACAAGAATACAGGTCAACGGTCCATAATTAAACACCTACGGAAGAGCAAATTCTAGGTTAAAACCATATAGAATTAAAATGCATAGGGACTCGCTAACAAAGTTTTTAAGTGTATAGGTAAAGATGATATGATAAATAGGAAAGGATTCGAAAAAGTTGAAATAGAACCACATATTGACAAACAAAACCTAAAGACAATACCACATAAAAAACATGATGATGATGGAGCATTCAACACAAACCTCCTGACAAAACACGCATGGATGCACCAGTGCTCTCCTGTATAGACTTAATCAATGAGCCTTGTTTTCCAATCAAATTAATGGCTTGAGTGGATGGCACCAATAACCTGATTGAACAATATGCAACTCCAGCAGGTCCACCCTCACTCTCAGACAATCCAGCAACACGTTTGAAAATTCTTATTACGGCATCCATGGCAGGTGATAAAGGTGCCTCTGGCTCTTCCTTTCCTGTCACTAGCACCTAAAATACAATTTTATCAACAAGAAAAAAATGAGTGAACATGGTTCTGCATTTGGTTTAATTGCCTAAATTTTTCATACACTTTTAATAGCAAAATGAGATCAAAAAAATACATTCCTTGGTATTTCTAATCGTTTCATACAATTCACAGGAGCTGAATTAAGGTTATGGTTGTTCAGCCAACTATAGTACTGCTTTTACCAAGAAGAATGACACATGTTTTAAAATTCTTTAGTTTTATCAACTTTCAATAAGAAATACACTAGCCTTAAAAACTGGTTTGCATTATCCACATTGGCCCAGCATACCTAGTTCAGCTCCAAATCATAGGGGGATAATTTAACATAAAATTCTCAGGGCTTGGCTAAAAATTCTTTTACTTGGCTCAAGCCTGCCTCAAATTCAAACAAGTTCTATATAACAATGCTCGAGCTCAACTATTTGAAAAAACAATCAAGCTCCAGCTCAACTCAACTAAAAAAATCAACCCCCAGCTCAACTCAAAGAAAAACAACCAAGTTCGTGCTCAACTACTAAGCTCAAAGGAATTTTTCTGTGAAGAACCATTAACAAAAAAATTATAACAAAATCCTCCACTGATGCTTGTGGGCCCATAAATATTACGTCTACAACTTTATGCGTGATTAGATGCTACTTTCTTTGTCCCAAAATGAGGGTCCAGTTTTTCTTTTTTGTGAAAATTAAGGATGAGTTAGATAGAGTTAGACTTTCTCCCTTGTACCTCTCTTGTTTTCTTGTTTTAACTAATCTATAGGGATTGTTGGTAATTGATGCATAACTAAATTACTTAAATCAAAGTGAGCACTCGTTTTGAGATAATTTTTTAGAGAAAGTAGACCCCCATTTTGTGATGGGGATTGTGCCTTTTCCACAAATAAAATATATATTACATAATCTTGTACTAGTTGTCAAGTAAAAGAAGTCTTGACTTACATAATGAATCCACGACGCATAAGTGAGGTTATAAGTCTAACTAAACCACAAAATAATCAACAAGATTTGAGAAACTTAGAAGTGCAGAGAGGAAAACTAAACAATGTAATAAGAAAATATGTTGATACATTTATACATGCTTAGGTAAGAAAATTATATCTTGAGACAACTCATTTATTAAATGGGTCTAAAGTCTAAACTTAAGTTCATGTTTGACTCAACCTCAATTATAATGAGGTCAAGCTGAATCCTTTACCAGGACAAACCAAACCTGTTGGCATCCGAGTTATGGTAATGATTGATTGGGGTGTTCAACTCCAAAAAAAAA
>JAYMTH010003004.1:0-11554 GCA_036897465.1 Pelargonium australe | reverse complement strand
TAAATAATATAGATTACCTTGAAATAGTAATACAATAAAAATTACATACACAATCCAATACTTAGTTTTTAGGGATAAATAAACGTACATCCCCTCTTAGATAACAATATTACACATACCACCTTTGAAGATCATGTTGTTACTTTTACCACCTCTAAGTTTGCCATTTAACTTAGATATAACATCAAAGTCCCACGATGTAGCATCAAGCCTTGCCCTCGCCCTTTTTTGGCTCATCTGATCAATTCCCAAAAAACTATACGCTTGTGCATCCAATTTATACACGAGACTTGAAATTACCAAGAGAGTTCCAAGTAACATTGAGAGCTCATCACCTCTCATCAACACTTCGTCTCTTCAAAAGAGTAGTTTTAAGTTACAATGAGAGCTCATCACCTCTCCTCAACACTTAATCTTCATAAAAAAATCTTCGAGGCTTCCCGCCTCATTGAGTCATTTCCAAGGTTTTGGCCTAGCCGGACACCTCTAATATTCCCGCCTCACCAGGTCATATCTCCTATACTCATTGCCTCATCAAGTCACCTCCAAGACTCCTCGTCTCACCAGGTCAACATCTAGATCTCTCACCCCCACTAGGGTGCTAATCAAACCTCCAAGGCTACTTTGGTAAACATCGGAATCTCATTCTCATTTAAAAAGTAATAATCATATGTTGCTTAAATTGCAAGGGGTAAACAAGCAGAAACATTTTGTCATTCCGAAGTGGTAAATTCAATTTTACCATAACAAATACATCTGCAAATGAGAAGCAAGTTTGAATATACAACAAGGTGGCTCGTACTTCATGAATATCAATGATCAAGGTATACACAAATTGATCAAACAAACAAACATATAATTAACCAATTAATCAGCTTTTGTATGCTTAGTTTTTTATATAACAAAAAGCTCCATAGTTCCACCTACATCTACCTGAAACAGCAATTGCATACCTCTCTCTTCTTTTTCCTTTGTATTTTTTCTAATGTCATTCTCAAACCTTTCTACGTATACAGAAACCGAGTTGCAACCTTGCAAGACCCAACAAAGGATTGGGAGATTAACGAGAGTTCTTGCTCTCCGGCAGCTGCCTCTATGCCAAAGTACGGTTGGCCAGTCCCATTGATTCTGCAACTTCTCTGGCGGCAAAACTATCATCTTGTTCCTAAACATAGCAGAAAAATGTCTGACATAAGCGCTATTGCTGTTCTCAAGTAGATTACCATTTCTCTTTTTTTTCCAGCCTGCATAGCTACTTTCTTTCTTTTTTTTTCATTTAAACTTTTATTCCTCGACTAAACATTACTCGACTGGCAGCCACAACATTGTCCAGTAAATTATATGCTTATCAACTCAATGCCAAGTATATAACATATATAACACATGATTAAATAGTCAGATATCAATACCTGAAGGCGATGCAACAGGTACATCAAGAATAGGTGCACAAATACCTGCAGATAACCAATGTAAATACTTAAAAAAAAAATTCCATCACCAGACAATTGAAATATATGAAATTTTCTTACCAGATAAAAAAGCAGAAGAAGACGAGCTGCTGGATACCGCCATAGAAACCTTGTTGCCCTGACAGCCCCTGAATCTAAAAATTTTGCTGCCCTCTGCAACTGCATGAGACATGCAAAAATATGGTCAGGGTCTTAAGCAGAAAAGGGGAAAAAATGAAAGGAAAGGAAAGGAAAAGTAACAGTGGCGTGAGATATTGGAACACAAATAAATACCTGCATGCTTGCCCCAACCATATGCCTGTGATGCAAGGGGAGAGGCCTGTGATTGTAACTTTATTAGAAAAGTATGCTACAATAAATAGATATGAATTGCAGGTGCCAACAGATATACACAGTAAAACTACCATATAACATTGGGCCAAATGAAGCAGGACACGAGTGTGTGACTAAAAAAGGGTAAAAACTAGAAATAAACAAGTGAGAATACTGAAGTAAGATGCAAAAATAACAGATGTGAATATCAAGTACTTGCAGGTGCCAACAGATATACTCAGTAAAACTGCCATATAACACTGGGCCAAATGAAGCAGGACATGGGTGAGTGACTATATAAAATGGTAAAACCTAGAAATAAACAAGTGAGAGTGCTGAAGTACGATGCAAAAATAACAAAAGTGAATATCAAGTAAAGGGCTTCAATCATTAAGGAGTCATTATAAGGAAACGAAAAAGGAGTAGAAAAAGTGGGTACGGGTGGTATTAAAAACATACATGATTGATGAACATCACTGTTCTTGATTGAGACCATGACAAGATTATCTTTGGCAATTCTAGGGTGGAGTAGGTCTTAAATCTATATTAATATCTGTCATTGGAAGCATTTTTCTGAGTGAAGAGCCAAACCAAATTTGAATTGTAAGATCCGGCTAAGCTTTTTTAAGTATCCAGTACAAATAAATTCCTGGTTGTGGTTGTTTAGTATCTCTAATCCAGCTGTTTTCATCAAAGGTTCAATTCACAATGAGGCTTACAGTTTCAATGGTTCAGCTACAGTCAAATTCAATATACCAAATACAATCAATTCCCAGGTGAAGGCTTGTGAGAATCTCAAATGATTTTTTTATTAGTCTGTTTGTGGGTAATGTGCGTGTGTCCTCACTCCCTCTGGAATGGAACTGACCCTACATAATGCAAATAGTCATAAAGAATATGGAAGATCCCAATTGCCATATATCAGGCAAGACCTCCAAATTTATTCACTATAGCAGGATGGATGGATTCTGGTTTTCTAGGAGGGCGTCCGTCCAAATAGCTCTACTGCAAAACACCTCCTTAGTGAAATTCAGATACGATGTGGTGCATCTACGTAGTGAATAATGTCTGTACATAAATAATTCCTTATTTAGTAAGAAAAGAAGCAACATACTCAAGTGCTTTCATTTCGGCATCTTCTTCCCAAGATGATGACACTACCCGTCGGGGAGCCCTGCTTCTTTCAGCCTCTACCTGTTTAGTCACACAAGGAATTCACATGCAAATAAAGACAGTTAAGAATATAAGATTTGAGCATATAGATTATAGATCATTACTATAAATCAAAAGATGTTGATGACCTGTGCTTCATGAAGACGCTTTATTTCTTTCTCCAATTGAAACTCTGCTGCTGCCTTCTCACTGGCCATGTTTTCTAACTGAGTTTGCTTTAAGTACTGAATACCATAAAATAATTATAGACAGTATCATAAAATATTATTGGATGCTCTAGCGAAAATCTTAATTCCATAACAAATTGAGTTTGGATTACCAATAGATCAGTAAGTTCACGGTACCGTTTCTCTAGCTCCATATGCTCCTGTTAATCATAAGCTATAAACATTCAAGATATAGTAGAGAAAGTTGTGTATATGGAATATACTGGAATAATGCACATGAACAAGGACCAAAGTTTGTTCTCTTGGATGCATGTAACCAGAGGCTACTAGAGCTGGGAAATCCGATTTCAGATAATGTTCGAGTCTAAAAAAGTGAATCCAAGCCCCGTCCGAAGGACCTTCGGGTCACACACAGGTGGCCCATGGGTCAGACTGGGTCGGGCCGGGTTTAAGGGTCTAGCCAGGTCTGGCCCATAGAAAAATTGTGTAATGACATCAAAAAAGTTCTCAAATGAAGCATTTGCCTAGTCAGGAAATTACTCTAGCAGAATAACTCTATGTTTTGAAGTAAAACTCCCGTAAATAAAATATAAATATCATCCACTTGATTCCTTCTTTTTTTACTATAACCCATTTGATATTCTTTAACCCTGTTCTTTTTTCTCGATAACCAACGAGTTGTCTCCAAATTTAGTCGTTGAAACATGCAATGAAAACAAACATAGCACTCACACCACTACCAGTGACCACTGTGAAAAAACACTTTAGTATTTAAGTCATTTTCCACCCATGTTGATAAGCTTATTTCAAACAAGATAAACAAACAAGTACAAAGCATGCACCTTCCATCTACTAAACATATGATAGATAACAGAAAAAATATAGACAAGAAAATAGCAGGATAGACCAGATAGTTACCTGGCGCGAATAATGCTCCGCATCCCTCTTCATTGCAGCCATTTCAACTCTCATTTTTTGCACTTCAGCCTGCATTAACAAACAAAGAAGTTGATTATTAATCGCGGAAATGAAGAAACTTTAAAATCTCTAAATTGCAAACATATGATCTTAACAGCATATTAAATTAATATTTGGGGGAACAAAAGATATTTAAGGCACAAAGTAAAGGATTCTAGCCTCCACGTATGATAGCTTGCTTTCAGCATCTCTTTGACCATGGCGAGCACGCTCCACTTCTTCCTGCCATGCCTGCATCTTTGTATTTACAGAAGAAGATTGGATGCTATTGCTTGGCTCCAGTTACAACAATTAGTATTTAGTAATTAATGAGAGGAAAATACTAAAACCATCCCAAAACTACCAGTTGATTGCTCTTCTACTACCTGAATCCGATTCTGTATTAATGGATCCTAATTATTATTTTTATCAGCGTATTAATGGATCCTAATTCAGAAGGGTCATCTAGATATTGCATTATTAATCCGGATTCTAAGTCATGATCAGGGAAAAAAATATTACATCATGTCCATATAGATGCAACAATATAAATAAAAATGTCTAGATATTCACAAGCACGATCTATAGAATATTCATAGTGCAGAAAAGGGAAAAAACACAAAAGAGAGTTGTTCAAGGAACACATGACCTATAAAGTTCATTAACAATTTGGTTAGATGATTTTGATTCCAAAAAGGATAAACTATCCCTACGTATGCAGCCCTGGAGAACACCAATTATCCCTAACCTTAGCCTGCTACCCAACTTCAACAGACAGGTATCATATCCGTCCTGTGCTACTGCTAAAATAAGCCCTCCATGAATAAAAGAAACCCTAACAAGATTACATTTCAAGCACATTGGTAAAACTTACTTTTTTTCTATATAGAATACAAAACATTCACCAAATCATGTTTCCAAATCAAAGCTCTGTCAAAGTGGCAATTAGGGCCAGTCAAAGAAGGTGACAAATGAGAATTTGTTGCCCCCAACCCCGCAAGAAAATAATAATAAATAATGGTAGTAAACTTAGCAAACCTCAGTCACCTACTTACTTCGCCTTAAATATTAATTAGAAGGAAACATGTTCCAGTGCAATGTAATGTGCACTCTTCTAATGTATACCTGAATCGATTGATTTGCCTCATCAGCAGATTTCTTTACTCCGCGGCGTGCACGAGCTTCCATATCTTGTAGTTCTTGATTTAAAGATGTACATTCAACCTTGAGGCACAAAATATTGGTCAGGAAAAAAAAAATTGAAACTATTTTTATCTCAGGAAAAGGAAAAAAAATTGAATTTCGAATTGAATTTCGAAATTTAAACTCTTTTATGAGAAAATTTAGAATTATTTTAGAACCATTGACAAATAATTAAATTTCGTTTATATACCTCGAGAAGTGCCACCTTATGCTCAAGCTCAGCTGCTTTTGCTGTTCTTTCTTCGGCTATCCTCTGAACAGGGAAGCAATCAACAAAAGTCAATGAACTGAATAGGATGCATATAGTGCATCATATGAGGAGCCGCACAAATAGCATTGTCTAAAAAATAAAATAATATAAAAAATTAACAAGATATATTTTTTAATGTGAAGTCTCATACACTGACAATTTCTTACATTACCTGGATCCTAGCAAGTGCTGTGGATGTCTCAACAGCTCTATGTTCCAACTCCACTTCCCTTTCCATAGAAGCCTGTGCTAACAGATAGAGATCACTACGAGCTACAAAACAACCAGAAAAATTAAGTTATATTGCTCTTTAGATATAAACCATTTTGGTAGAATTATGAGCTGCACGCTCTTCTTCTGCTCTCCGCTCTGCAGATGCTAGTTCCTCCCGTAGAGCCTGATAAAAGGGAACATTCTTACTAATCCTGATATGACAAAAACAGTAAGCAAAGATATGCTGAGAAACAACAATGCAGTGTACTGAATCAACCAACTTTACCTGCATCATCCTTGTCTCTGTTAATTCCCGATTTCTCATGATAGACTCCATGTTTGCCTGATGATAAGAAATATGAGTCACAAAATCCCCAAATGATCATAAATTTAAACCAAATCCGTGCACGATTGCCCTCACCGACAGAACAAAAGAAGATAAAACCATACATTTTGAAAACTAAAATTCTGTTGGGTTTTCTATTCCCCAAAACTAAGTAGTGTATATCGAAATTCTGGTGAAAATAGTTACATCATTTCCCATGTACACTCTAGAAAATAATATTTATGTGCATGTATGGAGAGGCCAGGAGGTGTAACTAACCTGCAGTGATGCAAGATTTCCTTCAGATAAAGCAGCTTGTTTCTTAAGTGCATCCATAGAACTAACAAGCGCCTCAATCTCAGAATTCTTCGCTGCCAATGCCTCAACCATGTTTGACTCTACTCTACCCAGTTCAACTTTGGAGGCAGATAAATCTTGCTGCAACTGCCTTATGTGGGCCTCATATGATTTTGTCAGTTCTCTCTGTTAATACAGCAATAAAACAAGTAAAATGGCAAACCTATAATGCATTCCAACTAGTAAAAAAGGGTAACTTGGAACGACAGTATATTCCTAAATTAGAAAAGTGGCCAGATATTTAACCTCTGCAGTGAGAAGTTCCTCCAACTGTGCATTCTCAGATTTGTATTCTTGGAGACGGGATGACAGTCCAGTGCATATCTGAAAGTTGGTAAGAGAATATGGGCAAATATGAAAAAGACAGAATGTGTACTCAAACCAATAAGCTATTTAGGAGGAGAAACAACAAAGAAACACTCTTTGGCATATAAAATAAACCTATCTCGTCCAGGCAAGCTTTTTGTGAGTCAGACTCCTTTGATAAACATTCTCAAAACTTAAATCCAAAAGATGTGATAAACTATTCTTACAATGGAAGAAATGGATAAACTATTAAGTTAAATTTACATTAAGCAATATCCAATCCATTCTTCAGTTTTGATCCCTCAACTTAATTACAAGTAAAACTAACATGTATTTTTATCCGGTACATTGGAATAATTAAAGTAGCAACAAAAACAATTCCTAGAGGACCTAAACCAATCAAAATAACAATGTTTTCTTGTCTAGTTAATAACTCATTCTCAGTTTTGTAATCTTAGAAATGTACAGATAGCATGTACATATACCCACATTTAAATTGCTATACCAATTCCTAGTATTCAACAACCCATCAAAGCTAATGATGTTCTCTTTCCTAGTGAAAAGTCCATCTCAACTCTTTTAATCTTAGAAATGAACTGCTCATACATAACATATACTCATATTCAAACTACTTTGCCATGCCTTCAAGCAGTCAGCTATGAGTTGAAAACATAAAGAAATTGTTAACTTGGGGAGTGATCGTTACCAGCACCACTGAGTTAGCTATCAAAGGATTAAGGAAGATAGAGGCATTAATCATCACTAGAATTGTCATCGAAGCATCTTACATAAGGGATGGGTACCCTATAAGGTGTAGTTCCATTACCAGTTACATCCAAAGCCCATAATTTAGTCAGTGGATCTAGACTATGACATAAAGATTTGTCAAGACAGATCTATTTGTGGAGAGGGGCAAAGGAGGAGACCGATATAGAATACTGAAAATGATTAAGGTGCAGTAAGTGAACTTCTCATTAGCAACAATGATGAAGGTACATATATAAGAGAGCTTACCCGAGCTAACCTTGCCTCTTTTGACTGACCAGTGGAACTTGTAGTCTTAAGAAGTCCTTGAGCCTGCAAAGGACATGGTAAATAAAGCTTTAAACTGTTGCCATACATGTTTATTTAAGCATTAAAAGAGATATATAACCAGGAACTTCTCCCCTGAAAGTGCTTTACCTCATCAAGCTGATCCTTTTCTTTCATAGGAGATTCTTTCATTGGTGCTATATCAACTTTCTGCTCTTGTTGTTTCTTTTGATTAACCAGAGGTTCAACCTTAACATCATCATCTTTCAGTTGAGTTTCACTATTACTAGAAGTCTTGGTGTTTGCATCTTCAGAAACTTCCTGGTCAATCTTTAAGGAGACATCCGCATCTCCTGCTTGGATGTTTGAGCTAGTATCAACTGGATGATTTTCATTCACAACCTCAGCTCCTTTGGTAGCAGACGGCGAAGAAGGCAGCTCCTCACAAACATCAGATTCATTCTCTTTGGCAAGATTGTCATTTGAAGTTGACCTGACAACTTCCACATGAGCACTGATGGTTGGGACTTCCATGTATTCAGATTCATTTTTAATTACATCAGATGGCAACTGCTCTGACGAAGGAGTGCCTACAACGGGAGTCTCTTTGTCAACATCCTCTTGATGCTCATTGCTTAGTTGGACCACAGACTTACCTAAAGGGGTACCCTCTATTTCAAGTGTTGTAGGAGTCCTATCTGCTTTATCAGCTGTGACTAATTGTGATGCTTGGGTATTAGTTTGCTCTAGCACATTTTCACTTTTGTTAGAAGAATCATTTGCCGGGATTCGTTTTTTACCCTGCAAGCCGCCTATGTGTGAGATAGATCACACATTCTAAGTCATCTGAAATGAATATATAATAAGCATAGTATTAAAAGGATAGAGGGTGGCTGGCAAATACCTTTATCTTCAGCTTTGTCCTCTTAGCCTTAGATCGTTGTCCATTGGAATCTTCAATGATTCAAAAAATGGAAAAACAATAAGAACGAATTATAATGCAAACTCTAAAATGCCATAATATTCTGGTGATATGCATCCAAGAAAAGATTAGATTCAAAATCAAGCTAGGAATAATGAATTCATTGGTACAAGTTTGATTTGTTGGCATGTACACTCAATCAAATGGAAAGTCCTCTCCAGCAGGTCCCACAAGTCTTATTGACCAGGAGAGTAACTCGCCTTTTGTGGGAACCTTACTTTAGTTTACCATACAAAGAATGCATAATTTCAAGCTGAAGTTCCACTGTTTTATTTGAAAATAATTATTCCATGGATATATTTTCAAACGTTAAGACCAGTTTGGATCAGAAAGTAACTGATGAGCAATTGTTTCATTTACCAAAATGCTAGGTAATGAGTTTTGGCTTTAAAATGCGAAACCATAAGTTTAGTTTACTGAACTAAGGATCATTGTGCATAAAGATTAATGCATCCTTTGGAACTCCAACTTTTAATCAAGTGAATACTCTTAACAGCAACCATAAATTCAATTTGTCACACATCCATTCTAATTGCTTCTAAGGCAAAATTGTACCGGCAGACCAGAAAGTTCCCTTTTTCATGTTAAAGTAGAGAAAATTGATAAAACCATGTGACGATGTAAAAGTATGAACACTATAAAGACTTCAAGTATGTCCTAAAATAAGCATAAAGAACTTACCATGCAAACCTGGTGACTGAGAATTAGACTGCTCATCTGCCAGTTCACTAACAACCAACTTTGCCCGTCGATCTACAACTTCAAATAAATCTGATGGACAACAATTATTCACATTCAAACTCTCAATCAAGAGATTAAATATATTAACAATGACTTTTATTAACAAAAGAGAAGCTTTTGCAATAAATACCATCAAACAACATGCAAAGTTGTAGACATTGGACAAAAAAAAGTATAGCAAATTAATTGGGGGGGAAAGTAGAAGCAGATTATGCTAATCAGCGTCATATTATAAGACTCTGAAAGGCATCAATAAATGGTGTGAGGTGGTCCGAAATAGGTATGCTTCAAATAAGAAATCGTTACAACAACGTTTGATCATTGTTTCTTGACTTCGTTGATATGGGTGTAAAATAGATACCCATATTGAATGTTAGTGCAATGGAAGCATAATTACCAAATAAAACCCATCCACAGAAATCCAAATATTAATGAATTCTTAGCTGTCTATGGGATGTCATAAGTTAATACTAATCAACTGATACTTTCTCAATTGCGCCAATGAAAATTTACCACCCAAGGTTTTACTGGTTGCAGTAAATCCCACAGCAAGTCCACCACCAGCTTATAGTTGAGACAACTAAAATAAATGACAAGCATAATCTTTCTGGCATATAAAACAATAATATCAATCAAAAAGAAAAGGAAAGACTATAGAATTTGGACTCCGCGCTTTAAAGCTGTTTGTCATCCAACTTTCTTAATTCATTTTATAATTACCAAGTTTCCAATAAATTGAAACAAGGAACCTAAGAAAACAAGCCATTGTTCACTAGAATTTAAAACAATGAACTGTAACCTATTTCACCTTTAATCCATGATTATAACAGTACTCTAGTTGAGATAAGATGGCATGACATTTGTAAGCATATTGCTACTGAACACTCCAAAAAAATATAAAGACATGTCTCGTGGAAGTAACCAGTATAAATGCACCAATCTATAATCCAATCTACAAAACTAGTCAAGTACTTCAGATACGCCAACCCTCAGATTTTCTAATTGTGCCAATAATAATACAATCCATAAGCTATTTCGAGCACACTCCACACCATCTTGTTCAAACTGTTTCTCTCAGTGACACATTTGTAAAATCAAAGGTTTCAAATCATTCATACAAATAAGCTCATTAGCATATAATTTTCAGCAAGTTCTGGCTGCAACATTTGACATTTGCAACAAAAATCGATCACATTCACATTTCATGCTCTGGATCAGAGCCTACAACACTTAAGATTCAAAGTAGAGACTAAAATCAAAGAAGCTTAGACTAAAATCAAAGAAGCTTAGGAAACGGAATTGAGACCTTCGGCGGCTTTGAGCCACGACGCCATTGGGCGACTCGGATCTGGCGCAGCTGTGCCCTAGAAATCAATCGAGATCGATGTAATGGAGTTTAAATGCAGCAGAATTGGATGATGGGAGGACAACAGTATCGTCGGAATCTGGAACAATAGCTCCAATTACTGGTGTGATCTCACCGGAGACGAAAGCTCGATGGATTTGAACGCTGGAAGCTTCAAATTGAATCGTTCTTAGTTTCAATTTGCGAGACGGAGACGAAAACAGCGTTTTGGACTGAAACTGCACCGAACCAATGTGGGTTTGGCTATCAAAACCAGATTGTTAGTAAAGGTGTTTCTGTTCCGTTGCGAGTAAAATCGAAGGAAATGGGAGTTTGTCATTTACACTAAAACCGTGTTCTTAACATACGCTTTTTAGCCTGATTTTTTTTATTTTGTTAAATGATCTGGTTATTTTATGTGGATTGATACTTTAAACCCAATATCTGACAAATCGGCCCATAAAAAACCCAATATCTCACAAATTGGCCCATACAAACCCCGTGTCTCACAAATCGGCCCATCTTTAGTTTTTGGTAATATGTTACAATTGAGAGGGTAAGTTCGGGAATGACATATATCGTATATTTTTCTTTTTATGTGTGTGTGATTATTTCTTTGAATTTTTAAATAAAACTCGTTAATTTTTTTTTTAACGGAAATAACAACAGGACAAAGCATCATGGTGGTAGGGATACACTTATTCATCACTTAAAAACAGAAA